>MCFG01000020.1:55000-145000 GCA_002104895.1 Anaeromyces robustus | reverse complement strand
ATAACTAACAAAATATTAAAAAATTATGGTACAACTTATTATTTAAAAGTTTTAAATAAATTTTTTTCATTAAATAAATTATAACAATATTTAATAAAATATATATATTTTTTTTATTTTGTAAAAATTAATTACTATTAAATTTTCATTATCAATTTATCAATAGATTATTAGTTATAATTTATTTAATGTATACTTTTTGTATTAAAAAATAATTATTTTAATAGGAACGAATAATTATATATAATTAATAAAATATATATCATATATATTTTTTTTTAATTTTATAATTACATTTTCAATTTTTGTATAATTTTATATATCATGCAAAATTCAACAAATTCAAAAAATAAATCTTCATTGAAGAAAAATAATATTGGAAACGATAATGATGTTAATAAGAATGTAAAAGGAAGAGATTTTGTATCAAATAAAAAAGATAATGTAAATAATAAAGAAAATATTTCGTTAAATTCTGATAGAAAAGGTTCAACAAAGCATAATACAACAAAGGGAGGGAAGTCTAGAATGGATAATAATAATAATAATAATAATAATAATAATGGTAATAATAATAATAATAAGCATATAAAATCAACAAATAATAATAGAGGAAAATCGAATAATGAGGATAATGGAAATAATCATAATAAGAAAGGAAATAATAATAATCTTTCAAAGAAAAAGTCTAAACAAAATCTTGGTTTAAATAAAAAAAGTTCATTTTCAAGTGGTTATAATAAAAAATCAAATAGAAAGAATTCTAATAGTGATAATATAATACTGAAAGTACCTCAACCTACGGAAGTATTTGATAAAAGTGTTGAAACTGTATGTGTTTCAAAACTTCCTTCATATATAAATGGCCAATTAATAGATAATGGTATGTGTAATTTAAATAAGAATATGTAAATATTTTTTTTTTTTAAAAAAGCAATTATATGCAAATGTAATTTGTTATTTATACATAAATATATATATATATATTTTCTTCATTTTATAAAATGTCTATAATTATAATATTTAAATTATGTAATAAATGTTAAAATATAATATAAATCTTTTTTTTTTTTTTTTTTTTTGTATCCTTTTTTTTATATATAGGAATGGATAAATTTATCAATTTAATAAAACAATCTTTAACTGATCTTGGAAAAGTTAAATTAATAGGGTATATAAAAATATTAAATTTTCATTTCAACTTTCATTTAAATTATTAATATAGATATAACATAAGGATAAATTTAAAATAAAGAATAATTATTAATTATATATATATTTTATAACTAATTATTAATAAATACAGAGTTGAACCAGGTATATAATTTATGATTTTGAGTTATAATAATAATAATAATAATAATAATAATAATAATAATAATAAAAATTATAAAATCATATAAATTAAAAAAATATGCTTGTTTAAATTTAAATATATTTTCATTCATTTATTAATAATTATAATTTGATTATATTATATGTATATAATTATATAATTATTTAAAATTTTATTTAGCTTTAGCATTGACAATATCAATAATATTAATTCTCGAAGAACAGAAGACTATACGAAAGCCTGTCATTTTAACAAAAACATTAGAAGATAAAAATAAAAATTTGAAAAGTGGTATTATTGCAGAATTATACCCCAGTACAAATAAAGGTAAAAAAACAAAAAAAAAAAAAATAATAATAATTTATTAAATAAATATATAATTATCTCATATTTAGAATATTAATCATTATATATTATATTATATTATATTATATTATATTATATTATTATATTGTTTTTTATTAAATAGTTATATCAAAAGTATCCAAATAAATTATTATTACTTTTTTTTTATATTCTTTTTTTGATATTCTTTTTTTCAAAAAAAAAAAAAAAAAAGTATATCATGAAATTATAAAAATATTATTACGAAAATAAATTTATTTATTTTATCAGTTTTTATATATTTATAAATAGATTAATTAATTAATTTTTTTTTATATATTTGTAAATTGTTACTTTATAATTAAACGATTATTCATTAGTATTTATCAACACTTTTTAAATATTGATAAATAGTTTGTATTATAGATTTTTAATAACAATTATGTATACAGTTATTTAATATAGGATTATTTAATTAAAATTATAATCAAAGCAAATAAATAAATATTAATAATAATAATAATAATAATATGATATATTATATTCTTTTTTTCTTTTTCTATTTGATTAAATAATAGTTATTTCTAATAATTGATTTTTTTTCTTTATGGTTTATAAAATGTGTAATAACTTTTAATATGCTTAATATATTATTCAATTGTATTAAATAAATAAATAAATAAATAAATAAATAAATAAAATATTTAATAAATTAATTAATTAATAAATAAATAAATAAATAAATAAATAAATAAATAAATAAATAAATAAATAAATTAATTAATTAATAAATAAATAAATAAATAAATAAATTAATTAATTAATAAATAAATAAATAAATAAATAAATAAATAAATAAATAAATAAATAAATAAATAAATAAATAAAGTATTTAATAAATTAATTAATTAATAAGTAAAATAAATAAATAAATAAATAAATAAATAAATAAATAAATAAATAAATAAAAAAATAAATAAATAAATAAATAAATTAATATAGTTAATTATAAATTGGTAAAAATTTTTAATAATTTTTCTTGGGTATTTATATAGTTTAAATACTTGGTACATAAATAGGAACAATTTTTTTCAATAGGTTATATAATAAATTTTGTAATAAATTATTGTAAATTGCAATATATATATATTTCTAATGTTTTTTTTTTTTTTTTTTAATTAATAAGCATTGGAAAATTTATTTTATTTTATTTTTTTAAAAAATCCATTGAAAGTTTTTTTGTTTGTTATATTAAAAGTTTTTTTTTTTTTTTTTTTTCAAACCTTGGTTATTTTAACTATAAAATTTTAGTTTTTAAATTTTAAAATTATTTTAATATGTAATTTTAATAAATAATAAAAGCATTTTATTTTTTTTTTAGTATTACTAATATAATACTTTTAACAAATAATATATAAAGAAAAAATAACAAATTTAGAATTTTTCTTTTAAAAATTAATAAAAATATGTCGTTATCATTACTTCATTTGTTAAAAATGTTCTAATAATGATGACTAAACTAAAAAAAAAAAAAAAAAAAAAAACGAAAAAAAACTAATTTTTAGTTTTTAATTAGAATATTCAAGCCACACTAAAGTTTAATTAATTAATTAATCCACAGATATGATTTAATCAGTTATATATTATTGTGGCTGTTTAATATAATAATAATCTATTGTTTTTTTTTTTTTTTTTTTATTAAAATATTAATATATTACATTTAAATATAAATAGTTAAATTATTTAAAATTAAAAGTATTATATTATATCATCTATTATTTATTATTATTATTTATTATTATTTATTATTATTGTTAGAATATGTGAAATATGTGTTAAATGTATTAAAATGTATTGTATTAAATATAATGTATGAGCCACATTGTATGAATATAAAAGCATGTAATTTACATAATTTAAATATTTGTAACTCTTTATCATAAAAATATATTAATAAAGTTGACATAATATTAAACCCAATTAACTGACTGTTAATAGATTAAGAGTCTCATCGACTCTAAAAAGAGATTCTTTGAAGATAGAATTTCGTGCCGGACAAAGAATATTATGTCAACATGGAAATGATCTAAGTATTGTGGTTATTGTAAAATTTAAATTATGATGAGTTGCCATTATGTTAGCTTTATAGAAAATTAATCTTGATCTACATTGAAGATGAGTGATCTAAAATTTTAAAAATGGAAAATCGCGTCAAATATTTAATATTATTATAAAATAAAACCCCCTAAAGAAACTAAATAAAAGTATAATACTAAAATAAAATAGTTAAGAATATAAGGTTTAAATTACGCGTAAAAGGTTTGGAAGAAACACGTGTAAACAAATAAATTTGAGACTCTTAATAAATAGGAAATTAAATCATTAATTGATAAATAAATATAACTTTTGAATATTAAAGGCTATTTTTATATATATAAAGGTTATTTTTCTACAAAAATAATAAAATTTAAAATTAAATATGTTAGGACGTAAAAACCAGAGAGTTAATCCATGAGTTGTCAAGAGTACGTAAAACCAAAGAGGTAAACCATGAGTTGTCAAGATTTTAAGGTGTGAATCCCAATGAGGTTGCCAAAATATAGTATAGGATGGTACAAATAAGTAACCAATCCATAAATAATTTAAATATAGTTTATTTACCCATAAATAAATATGGTTTTAGGATATTTCGCCACAAAAATATCATAGGGTAATAATATAGTTTATTAAAATAAATTAAGCTAGTATATACATAAGTGTATATAATTACAATTAATGAAAATAGATTTATAGTATATAAAATATTAGTATAGAATATAAAATAGTATTTAGTACACATATTCACCAGTAAACCAAATTATCTCTTACAGAATAATTAGGTTTAGGGGGGAGTGTTAGAATATGTGAAATATGTGTTAAATGTATTAAAATGTATTGTATTAAATATAATGTATGAGCCACATTGTATGAATATAAAAGCATGTAATTTACATAATTTAAATATTTGTAACTCTTTATCATAAAAATATATTAATAAAGTTGACATAATATTAAACCCAATTAACTGACTGTTAATAATTATATATTATTATATATTATTTAGTATTCATCCTTTTAATATATTTGATGTAATTAAAGTGAATTATTATAATTATATATTATACATAAAGTTAAATAATAAAAATGAAATGACATAAAAATTTTCAATTAATATAATAAATTAAATTTTATTATATAATATCAATGAATCAATTTAATTAAATAATATAATTTTAAATTATATTAATATATTATTATTAATAAATTTAATAAATTTATGTAGTGTAACCATTACTTAATTATATTTAATGAATTTATTACAATAAATAAATTAATATATTTTTTTTCTTATTTATGAATTAATAATTTATTCTCGATTGATATAAAAAAAAAAAAATAAAAAAAATAAAAAAAAATTGATTAAATGAATAATGTATACATTAATAATACATTAATAAACAGAATAAATTAATAAATATTAATTATGTAATAATGTATTATATAATATTTAATATGAAAAATATAATAAAAAATTTATATATATTTATATATTTATATAATATATTACAATAAATATTATAATAGAAGTATTTAAAAATATTTACATAATATAATAAAATATTTATTATATTTTTTTTTTATTTACTTTTAATGTAACAAATAATATAAATGATAAATATTACTAGATTTTTTATCATAAAAAAATTTATTAATTATTATTTATTAATTTTTTTTTAAATATATATAAATCCTTACATATAAAATATATTAACAATATATTATAATATATTATAATATACATTAAATAAACAATCTAATTACATAATTATATAATAAAAATAAGTTCTTTATATAATTAAAAAAAAAAAAAAAGAAAAAAGAAAAAAATATTTTTCTTTTTTTTATAAAATAAAAAGATAAGAGAAAAAAATATAGGTTAAATAATATTAGAACCGACTTTATATTATTACTCTTGATACTTTCTGTATTACAAAAAAAAAAAAAAAAAAAAAAAAAAAATAAATAAAAAAAAAAAAAGAAAAAAAGAAAAAAAAGAAAATAACAAAAATCAAAAATCAAAAATAAAAAATAAAATAAAAAAAATCATAAATTAAATAAAAACATATATTTAAATATGATTTTTATAATAGAGTAATAGATTTACTTAATATAATAAAAAGTATATATTATTATTTTTTATATTCTTTATATATATATATATTTATATATTTTACTTCAGAATTAATTTAATTTATTGCCTTTTAATATCAATTTTTAACATGAAATAGATTTATTTTATATAAAAAAAAAATAGAATTATAAATTTTAAATAAAGTTATTATTATAAATAGAATTCATCAAAAAGAATTAAATCATTTTTATTCTAGGGATATTATATATATAAAATAATTGTATAAATTTTAATAATCATTAATATTAATTATTATTATTTTTTTTTCACTTTAGTATAAAAACAAAAGAAATCAAAGAATAAAATTTAAATAATAGTATATAGATATTTATACTAACATTATTAATTATTAATATATATAATATTTATAAAATAATATTTTTTTTTTAAAAAAAAAAAAGCTTAAAAAAAGTTTGGAAAACAAAATTAATTAAAATTCAAAAATAAAAAAAAAAAAAAAATAAAGAAAAGGAAATAACAAAAAAAAAGTTCTTAATTTTTATTACATATTTATCGATATATTATTTAATAACAAAGATATATTCTGTACTTTGCTTTATACACACATATATATAATAAAAAGAGAAGAGAGAAATTAATTTGAAAAATTTTCTTTTTTTATAAAAATTTAAAGTTAATAATAAAAGAGAATAATATTATTAAAAATTCAATGAATTATTAATATTTTTTTTTAAATAAAATTACATTCAAGGTATTATATACATATATAGTTTTATGTATTTCATGAACTTATATTAATAATTATTAATATAAAAAAATTATATTATTATTAACTATTTTGGTTTATTATATTATTTTAATATATTAATATATACTTATTTCTTTATCATAAATAATTTTAAGACAAGTAATTTATCATTATCAAATAAGAATTAAATATCCAGTACATTAATAATATAATATAACTTATCATAACATAAATAGTATAATATAATTAATCATATATATAATTCAAAATGGATCATAAATATATTGAATTGAATGATATATCTACAAGAAATGATGCTAATGATATTACAAATTACGAAGAACATTTTTTACTACCAGATAATCATTCTGTTGGAAGTCAAGATCATGAAGAAATTAGTTTAACAGTAAAAATACCAAATGAAGATGATATTCATGAAACATCTTCAGTTTCTGAATTTACTCCAGTGTTATCAGGAACTGAAGGACATTCACTTTTAAATAAATCTAATAAAGATTCTTTAGACATTCATATTTCTTCTCCAATACAACAAAATATTAAAAATAAAATTACATTTAAATCATTGTTTTCATTAGATTTTGAATTAACAGTTGAAGTAAGTACTTCATATAATAATAATATAATAATAATAATAAGAAATAAATAATTATTTTCAGTATTCTATTTTTTTTCTTTTTTTTTTATTTTATTTTTAATTTATAAATTTTTAAGTTAAATTCGATATGTTATTTTGAAAAAATTTTTTCTTATAAAACTAAATAATATTTAACCAATATGATTATCATTTTAGGCATTACCTTCACTTATTATATCAGTTATTGGTTTAACCATATCAGGATGGCTTTTAAATATTGTTATGGTAAAAAATGATATAATATTAATGTTTTTTAATTCAATTAATATATTTTTTATTCTTAATTATTAATATGCATTATATATATATATTTTTTTTAATTAATTTTAGGGTTGGGAAGTTTATGAAAATATTTCAGAATTAATTGTTTTAATTCCAATTTTATTAAATTTAAAAGGTAATTTAGAAATGAACTTAGCTTCACGTTTATCAACAGAGGTAAATAATAATTTATATTTATTCATAAAAATTAAATAATATAAATAAATAATATAAATGAATGAATGAATGAATGAATGAATGAATAATGAATAAATAAATAAATAAATAAATAATTAATTATATTTATTTATTTATTTATTAATATATTTAAATTAATAGTCGAATTTAGGACATTTAGATACATATGAAATGGGAAAACAAATTATTATAGGTAATATGGTTGTTTTACAAGCTCAAGCATTTATTGTTGGTTCAATATCAGGTTTATTTGCTTGGTTTATGGGTGGTATGTCAAATGGTAGCTTTTTAGCTTTGGATAAAACTATTGTATTGGTTATTTCATCAATTTTTTCCGCTTCCATATGTAGTTTTATTCTGTAAGTAATTTTATATTTATTTTAATTATAATAAAAAATTGTTTTATTAATTTATGGTTAAATTTATCATTTTATAATTTTTTTTTCTCTTTTTAAACTCTAATATATATTTATTTTATTAATCTATATATAATTTAAAATAAAATAAATAAAAAAAGTGGTACCATGGTTTCGGTTATTATTATTTATAGTAAAAAATTAAGAATTAATCCAGATAATGTCGCTACTCCATTAGCAGGTTAAATATATATTTATATAAATAACTTTTTTTTCTATATAATATGATTATTTAAAAAAGAATATATATGTATATATTTAAATATTTGAATAAACTTTTTAATTGTTTTTATTATTTTTATTATAATGTGTAATATTTTGTTATATACAGCCAGTATGGGTGATTTAGTTACATTACTTGTTTTATCTGTATGCGGTGATATTTTGATTAGATTAAAAGGAACAATATTTAATGATATACTTTTAGTATTATTATTTGCTTTAATTCCATATTGGTGTTATTTAGCATTAAAGAATAAGGTAATTTTTTTAAAATTTTTATTTTTAATTATGAAATAAGTGTATATAAATAGTAAAATTTATTGATTTATTTATTTAATCATCATCATCATCATTATCATCATCATAATAATAATCATAATTTTGATCATTAATAAATAGTATGTTCATGATGTGTTATTCGCTGGTTGGGTACCAATTTTATCTTCATTAGTAATTACAAGGTAATTTTTTTTTTCATTATATTATTAATATTATTATGAATATTTATATATATAAATTTTATATTAATATTAAATATTTATAAAAATATTATAGTATTGCTGGTATTGTATTTGAAAAATATATGGATTCATATAAGGGTATTGCTGTCATTATGCCAGTTCTTAATGGTATTGCTGGTAATATTGGTTCTTTATATGTTAGTAGACTTTCCACAGATTTACATGTTGGCGTTGTTAATAATTATATTCAAACATTTATTACATTATTCTGGATTCATTTACCAACTGAATGGTCCTTCCTTATTTTAATCGAAATTTTCAATTTGGGTGATACTAATGTTAATTTATTATTTATTATCGTATATACATTAATGAGTGTTTTATTGGTAATTAATCATAAATAAATCAAATAAATTATTTATTATATTATATATATATTTTTACATAATCTTTTTACTTTATATATTTTAAAAATAATATATTATATTAATATATATATATATTTTTACTATTTTTTATTAATTTTATTATATTATTAATTTACTTTTATTATATATATATATAATTTATATAATTTAAATAATCAAAATAATCATAGATGACAATTATATTATTATTTGCTCATAAGGCAACCCATTGGTTCTGGAATCATCACTTTGACCCAGATAATTATTGTTTACCAACATTAACAGCTTTATCAGATGTTTTAGGAACTATCTTTTTAGTTTACCAATATTATTTATTGTTCCTTATGGGTGATAAATCTAATTATATAGAACCAAATCATTAGGGAAATATAATTATTATATTATACTCAATATTTATATAAACTGAAAAAATAAAAAAAGAATAAAAAAAGTAAATAGAAATAGACAAAAATGAGAAAAAAAAACAAACAAACAAACAAACAAACAAAACAATTACAAATAATAATTAAAAAAAAAAAAAAAAAAAAAAAAAAAAAAAAAAAAAAAAAAAAAAAAAAAAAAAAAGCGAATGGAGAAAAATAATAGAAAAAGGAAACCTTTAAAAAAGAAAAAAGGAAAACTTAAATTATATAGTATATTATTATTAAATCATAATTATAGAGTTTAACCATTTTATTATTATATATACGACTGTCATGAAAGAATAAAGAAAAAGGAGAAAGGAAAAAAAAATAATAATAATATTATTAAATATATATATATTTATAAGATAATCATTAATTATTTATATAATACAATATATATATATATTTTTTTTTTTAACAAAATCATTTTAAATTTTAAAATTTTTTTAAGCTATAGAATTTTTAATATAAAACACTAATATAAAAAATTATTTTATATATATCCAATTATTTTTTTTTTTTTTATTTATTTTTTTTTTTTTTAACTTTTATAATTTTTTTCTCTTTATTATTATAAAAAAGAAAAAAAAATTAAAAGAAAAAAAAAAAAGTACATATAATATAAAAAAAAAAAAAAAAGAAGATAATATATATTTTTATATATATATTATAACTAATAAATTAATTATTATCTTTTTATTTTAACATTGTCATATATATATTTATATATAAAAAAAAAATACAATACTTTTTTTTTTTTCTTAATTAAAATCATTTTATTCAACCATCTATTTATATAAAATATAAAAATAGAAAAAAAAAAAATAATCTTTAAATTAATATACATTCTTAATTTTATTTTATTATTATTTTTTCAATAAAAATATATTCTCTAATAATAATTTTAATACTACAAGTAATTATTTAATGTTAACATATTTATTAAAAAAATAAAATAATATATATCCTTATATATCAATTAAGATTAATAACAAAAAAAAGAAAATATTTTTGTTAAATTAAATTTAGGTGTAGAAAAATAATAAAAAAAAGAAAAAGTAGATTTTTATATATAAAAAAATATAAATATAATAATTAATAATCATTATTAGTAATAATAGTAATAATAATAGTAAAATGATAAAAATAAAGAATAATAATAATAATAATATATAAAAAAAAATTAATAAATGCAAATAAAAATATAAATAAAATTTTATAATAATATAAAAAAAAAAATATGGCAAAAAAATATATATATGTTTATATTTATAATATATATTTTATATGATAATATTATATGTTTATATGTTTATTGTTTATATATATAATACATATATATTTATATATGTTTATATTTATATATATAAAGTTTACCATTGATATTATTTATTATTATTTATAATTATTATACTTTTTAAATGTACAATTACATATATTATTTATATTTTTAATTCTAAATTTTTTTTTTTTTGACTAATAGTACTATAATTTAATCGAGTTATATTTTATTATATAAAAAATATATATTTTTAGTTGTTTTTCTTGATTCTATATGAATTTTTATTTTATTTTATTTTATTTTATTTTATTTTATTTTATTTTATTTTTGCTAAAATATAATTAACAAGAATATTTTTCCACCACAATTAAAAAAGTGTAACTGAAGTTTCTAATTCAGCTTACTTTGATGATGAAGAAAAATTTATTTATTGGTAAAACGATTGAAGAATATGCTAAGATTAATTTGGTATAGTGTTTTATGGTGTGATAATAATACAATATTTAATAGTATTGATATTTTACTATAATATATTAAAAAATTTTAAGATAAATTTAGAAAAAGAATTGATGAAAATACAAGGAAGGAAATAATTTTTGAACTTAATAAATAAGTTTTATTGATTCTACCCTCTTCTAAGGTCCTTGTACTTTTCCATTTTTTTTTTTTCCTTTTTGGAATGGTCAGAAAAGAGAAGAATGCCTGTCATGATATAGTAACTTTAAAAGCATTTTCTTTTGTTAAGAAAATTTGAAATGTTTCTTCGTAAAGAAGCATTTTTTAAGGATGTTTTTTTTTTTTTCATATAAGCAATTTTCAGTATATGTATTTTATCAGTAATTGGAGAGCATTATTTCCCAATGGTAATATTTTGATTAAATTTCAGTACTGCTTCTTTACCGTAACGATGAAGCAAATTAAAACTAACTAACCCGTTTAAGTAATATATATTATAATTTTACCAACCACAATCTATTATATGAAATGTACCAAAAAATATTTTGTTCAACACAGTCTAAGTATTCTAAGTATGAACAACGGTTAATACAAAAAAAAAAAAAAAAAAACCCTCTAGTTTAAAATTCTCTTACAACTAACTATCAATACATACTTTCTTTTAATTAATTTCACTTTTATTCGACGATTTTTTACAATAGTTTTGTTGTACTTTTTTTTCATATTTTTTTTTTTTTTATTTTTTATTTTTTAAATTATTATATAATATATTAATAAAAAAATATTAATTTTTACCTTTTATATTTTTAGTTTTTTCCTTATATATATATATTTAGGTTTAGTTTTCATAGTGAACTTCATATATCACTTTAATCTTCAGTTATTTCATTGAAGTTTACTTCAACAGATCTTAATTCTCTTATTTATCTATGACTTTAAAACTTGGACTATCAATAAAATAATAAATTTTCTTTCATATAAGCATCTTCTATTAATATTGTATCATATCCTTTGGAATAATAGTTGTTCAGTGTGACTACTCATTATTTTTATATAGGAATAAATACATTTCAGATATAAAAAATGCTAAAACTCATGTAATTAAGACTAAAAAAAAAAAAGAAAAACTTTGAAAAGAATGTTGAACAATATGTAAAACAGTTAAAATAAAATAATAAATTAAAATTATTTAAATAATAAAATATTTTTGAAATTATTTTATTAATTGGAAAAAAATAAAAATTTTTTTTATCAATTTTAAAGAAAAATTTATAACTATTTTGTTTTAATATATAAATGTAAATGTAAATAAAAATGAATTAAATATATTATCATTGTAATATAATTGCTATCAATATTCGAAAAATAATTATTTATCATATTTTTAATTTCAACAAAATATAAATATTCAGATTTCACTTTTCTTCAATTTATATAAGATTTATGAGAACATACTATAGCAATCATTTGTAAAATGAAATAGTCTAATATATTCTCCTAAATTTCTTGTCTTGAAACTCAGTTTAAAAAATCAAAATATATATTTTATTAAATAATAATGATTCTGATAGTGCCTTTTTTGATTTACCATTAAATCAATTATTCGTTTTTTTTTTTTTTTTTTTTTTTTTGAAGAAAAAAATGATGAATAATATTTGAGAATAAATTAATAAGAGGTAATTCTTAAGAAGATTATTAGTAGCACATTTAATATCTTGATAATCAGATTACGACCAATGTATTATTAAATGACATTATAATATTAATAATACATTATTTTTATCTTAAAAAAAATATTAATATAATATAATTATATATAATTATATTACATAGCAAATAACAAAACTATATAAATAGACAACAAAAATACATTAATAGACATAATAGTAATAAATAATAATAGTAAATAATAATAATAAATAATAATAAAAAATCAAAAATAATAATAATAATAATAATAATAATAATAATAATAATGAATAAAGAATAATGAATAATGATAGTAATAAATAATAATAGTAAATAATAATAATAAATAATAATAATAATAATAATAATAATAATAATAATAATAGTAATAAATAAATAATAAATAATAATAATAATAATAATAATAATAATAATTATAATAATAATAATAATAATAATAATAATAATATTAATAATAATAATAATAATAATAATAATAATAATAATAATAATAATAATAAAATAGGGGATTAATTATCATAAAATTTGGCGTAATTTCAAATAGGAAATATTAATACTAATGAAATGGCGTAATTTTAAATAGGAAATATTAATAATCAAAATATTAGTATCATAAAATATAAAATATTACAGATAATAATAAAAATATTAATATCATAAAATATAAAATATTACAGATAATTAAAAAGGTATTATTATAAATTGACATTAAGATACTTAAAAATTTTAAGTAAAAAATAATATCTTTTTTTTTTTTTTTTTTTTGTTATAATATATGAAACTATCATATTGTTTAACAATTTGAAAATTTTATAATTTTGTATTATTATATTATTCATAATATATATTATATATTTATGATAAATAAATAAAAACATAAAGATTTTTCATTTTCAAATGTTTTCATTTTCAAGAAACGATAACAACAACAAAAAAAAAAAATTTTTTTTAAAAAAAAAAAAAAAAAAAAAAAAAAAACATAATTAATTTATTATTCATAATTAATTTCCTTAAAGAGATAGAGTTAATATATTTAATAAATAATACAAATTAATTATGTATAAAAATGGTTAAAATTTTTATTCAATTTTTTTTTAAAAAACAAAAACAAAAAAAAATATTACTAAATAAAGTTTAATAATTTAATTTTTTAATTTTTTTTTAATTTAAAAAAATTTTTTTAATGATTTTTTTGAGAAAACATAAAAGATATCATAAAAAAAAAAAAAAAAACAAAAAAAAAAATTGAAACAAAAATACAATAACATAAAACAAAAACTAAAATAAATAAATAAATATAAAAGAAAACTTTTTATGTAGATGTATACAAATTATTTATGAAAATACAATAGATTCTATTAATATAAATGTAATAATAGAATGAATATGACATGAATAATATTAATATATTAGTATTCAATGTATATTATATATTAAAAGTAATTAATATTCTTTAATCTACTTTTTTTTTTTTCTTTTTCTTTTTTATTTTGTTTGAAAAATGATACAAAATAGTTAATATACGTAATGTAATTCTAATAATAATAAATAAATTATTTATTTCAATGCCACATGCAATTATTAAGAATTATAATATTTTTAATTGTTTATATTTATATTTATATTTATATTATCAATTAATTAAATTATAATGATAAATAATATTTTTTATTTTAAAGCAGTTTTTTTTATAATATCTTTGAAATATTGGAACTTTTTTTATTTAATTCAAAACCAATATTCATAGCTTTAATATTTTTTTCTTAGTATTAATAATTTTTTATTTTTATTGCTTCTTTTATTCTAAATTCTTATAATATATTTGTAACAAGTATTTTTTCTTTTGTATAAATATCAATATATTTTAATATATTATCAATATATTATATATATTTTTTATATAAATTAAATATGAATATATATTAATATCATATATATATTTTATGATTTTTTTATGCTTCTTATATTTTAAAAACAAACATATTAAAATTAATTTTATTTATATTAATTTGTATTAAAAATTTAAATATTAATATATTATTAATATATTTATATATAATATATTTACATATATTAATATAATAATTATATATATAATAATATATGTTGAATATATTTTTATTAATTTTTTGAAAAAAAAGTTACAAATATTTTTTTAAATATTACAAATAAACCCTAAAGTATAAATTAATTAATTCATATAAATATTAAACTTTAAATATATTGTTAATATATATTATAATATATACTAAAACAAATACTACAAAAAATATAATTGATATTATTCTTGACGGCATTGTGTAATATAGTATTTACATATTATTAATATATTAAATATTAAAGAATTGACATTGTTTCACAGAACTAATATTTATAATAAAAACTTTATTAACTAGTATTTTATTAACTCTTTTATCTTTAACAATTACTATTTATTAAATTATTATTTATTATTAAAAGATGAAAGAAAAAAAAAAAGAAAAGAATTATATATAATATAATTTTTATTATTTTATTTATTAATTAATATTTTTCAATTGCCAAATGTTATTAATAAATGTTATTCTTATTATTAAATATTTTTCTTATTATTATGTTATTTGTTATATTATTAACAATTTTTCTTACTACTATGATTTTTTTTACTCAGATTCTTTTTATAATCTTTTTATTTTAATATATATTATTCATATTTAATTTTTTACAATTACATGTTTTTGATAGTATTGAATATAAAAAAAATTATGGAATATTAATCTTTCTTTATTTTATTGGTATGTTTCCATACATTATATATGAATGTTGAATAGAAAAGAAATAGAAAAATAATAAATGAGATATTAAAAATTTCACTCTAATTTTAAAAAAAAAAAAGATGAATTAATAGGAGAAAAGATTAATTTTATTATATAAATAAGAAGATATGAAAATTTTTTTTAATTAAATAATTATTTTACTATTTATTTAAGACTTAATATTGTAAATTTTATATGAAATCCTTAAATCCTTAAAATTCATACTTTTTAAATTATAATTGGCATTATATTTTTATTTATTATTTATTTATTCAAACTGATTAATAAGTAAGTCATTTTATTTTTTTTTTATTCAAGTTTTTATTTTATTATTTAAAATAATTTTAAACATCGTTTTTCATTTTTTTTATTACATATCTTTTTTTTTTACTTCAATAATGAACAGTTTTTTATTGCTTTATTATTCCTAATAAAATATTATAAAATAATAATAATAAAAAAAAAGGACATAAAAAACAATTTTATGTTTTTTTTTTTATCATTATAACATTTTTAATCAAATCTAAAAGATTTTATGAAATTAAATTTATTATAAAATAAGGTTTTCATATAAATTAATTTTATATTAAATTTTGTATAACCTAAAAAATAAAATAAATAATTAATACTGAAATAAATAATAAATAATCAATATTAAATAATAAATTATTTTTATATTATAAATAATACTATATTTATATTACAATATTTATGAATAATATATTAATTGAATAATATTAATATGTAATAAATATATTAATCTTTATTAATACTTGTTTCATTAAAAAAGAAAAAAAAGAATTTTATTTTATATATATGAATTTTAAAAAAAAATTTTTATTTTCTTTGATAAAAAAAAAAAAATAAAATACTAACATATAATTGACATTTTAATCAGATTGTTTTTTTTTTACAAAAAGTCAATTAGATATAATTAAAAATACCATAATCAAAATAAAAAAATAAAAATATAAATCAAATCAAATAAAAATAAAATAAAATAAAACAATAATATTATGAAAAAAATATAAAAATAATAACCAAATATAATTATAAATTATTCATTATTGGAATTCTTATATTAAAAATTATAGATTAATTTTATTACAACATTAATATATAAATATTATAAAATAGAAAAAAAAAAAGAAAATAAAAAAAAAAGATAAAAATAAAATAGAAAAATAAATCAAAAAATCAAATAAATAAAAATAAATAAAAAAAAATAATGATTAAAATTAAAAATTATTAATAATTTTCATATCAAACAAATACTTTAAAACAATTAATTTTTTTATGTTAAAAATTATTTATAATAATTAACATTTTAATCATACAATTATAATGTTTAATAATTCATTTACAATATTATTTGTTTAAATATTTTTAATATAATCATAATAATCATAATATAATATAACATAATATAAAATAGAATCCAGATTCAAATAATTATTTAAATATTTTTTAATAAATAATAGTAATAACAACTATAACATTAGTGATAATAGTAAAAAAGTTGATAAGGGTCTTTAAAAACTAAATATTATTTATTTATTTTTTTTAAAAAGAAATAACAAAAACTAAAAAATATTAAAAAAGTTGTCATTGATTTTTAATTTTTAATTCTATATATATATATTAATTGACATATAGCAAATTATTTTAATAATATCTTCTCTACTATATCTTACCCATTAAAAAAATAGATTTTTTTTTTTTTGATAAAGTAGAGAATAATTATTGAAAAAATTTTTTCTTTAATAGTAATTTTTGAATATATAATATATTTTTCTTATACAAATAATAAAAAACAAAAATATATATTATATATTTATAACTAAAATAACAATAGAAGAAATAAAAATAAAAATTAATTTTTTTTGATATATATTTCGACATTACAAAAAAAAAAAAAAATAGTCACTGTTTTATTTTTTTTTATTTTTATTTCAAAGAATATAATTTTAAAATCAATACAATATATAATTAAATATATACCATATAATACCATATATAAACAATATAAAAATTAAATAAAATGTCTAAGGAATTTAGTAATATTATAGGGAATCTAAATGTTACTGGTATTTTTTTATTTTTTTTATTTTTAAATAATTATATTATACTTAACTTTTATACTTGTTTTTTATTTATTTAATGTTAACATATATATCTTTATAATATTCAATATATATATATAGCCATTTGTGGTAGTGATATAAAAGCTAAATCTCGTGTTTCAAAACCAAATATATATGTTGTTTTTGAAGTAGGAAATAAAAAACAAAAAACTTTGGAAAAATCCGGAAAAAATCCAAAATGGAATGAAACATTTCAATTTGAAATCAGTGAAAATAGTGTATTAAAAGTTAACGTTTTTAGTAATAAATCAAGTGAATCATTGGGCGGTTTTGAAGTTTCATTACAAGAAGTTATTTATAAAGGTATACATTTTTCTTTATGATAGTATATATATAAGATTTATAAAATCATAAAATAATAATAATAATAATAATAATAATAATAATAATAATAATAATAATAATAATAATAATAATAATAATAATAATAATAATAATAATAATAGTAATAATAATAATAATAATAATAGTAATAGTAATAATAGTAATAGTAATAATAGTATTAAAGTAAAAAAAAAAAATTAATAATATATCGAATAAATTTTGATAAATTTATATTTCAAACTAAATATATGCTTTTCATTAAAAATATTAATTAATATTAAATTTTTTAATTTATAGAACAACAAAATGTAAAAATGAAAATTCGTAATGAGAAACAACAAGAAAAGGGTGAAATTCAATTATTATTGAAATTTCAAAAGAAAGTTGTTCAAAATTATTATTCCCCAAAAAATAATATTTCATATAATAATAATGATGATATTGTTTTACCTCGTAAAGATAGTAATATGAATAGTGATACATATACCTCACCTGTTCATATGAAAGAAGGCTTTGCTGGTCAAAGTAAACACATTTCTATGAGTCAAAATTCAAATATTTACAATAATCAATTGACTAAAAGTAATAGTGTTAATAATCCTATGAATTCAAATAGTTCTATACCAATAAATAAAAATGCACTTCCAAAATTAAAAATTTATAATAATCATCCTGTAAAAATGGTACAAAATTCTAATGGTCGTTCAAGAAGTCTTTCACCAATGATTTATGATAATATGGATGTATATAGTCGCAGTCAATCAGCGGTTTCACCATTATCAAAACAAACTCCTCATACACCAAAAGAAAATCTTTACCACTTTAAATCATCTGATAGTTTGAATTCAAATCAAAGCCCTCGTCTTAATACTCCTGATATAGATAATTATACAAATATAACAAGTCAACCTACTTATAATGGTTATTATACTAATTCTCAATCTGAAGCTGGAGATGAAATGGAAATTTATTCTACTTCTTTACCTAATCCAACTGGATACCTTTCTTCTCCTGGTAAATTTGGAAATTATCTTAATAACAATAAAACATCATCATCTTATATAAATAAACCTCTATTAGGACCAAAATATGGCAGAGCATCACCTTCTCCTGCCTCTTTAAATAATACTAACAACAACAATAATAATACTAATAAAAAAGGTAATGGATCACTTCATATTAAATCTCAATCCCTTGTCATTAAAACTTCTGTTAATTCTATAAAGAAAGGTACTACACTTAATTCAGCAAATTCAACACCTACTCCTAATTCAAGTAATTCAGTTTCCTCATCAAATTCAAAGATTAGTAATCCAGTACGTAATACTTCACTTTTACCAAAACCTATACAAAATGGTCGTCAAAATATGTTGAAATCTTATACTCCTGTTGATCGTTCTGAAAGCTACCATAACAGAAATGGAAGTGGTAGTAGTATTGGTAAAACCGTAGATCGTTCAGAGATGAATAATTATAATAATAGAAATGGAAATAATGGTATAGGTGGTATAGGTATGAATATGAATAATAAAAGAAATGATAATAATGAAGATCTTCGTTATGAACTTTCAACTGAAATGAAGAATAATGTTCCAACAGAATCAAGTAAGAGTAAGACTGAGGAACCAATTCAAGAAGAAAGTTCTAGTCGTTTAAGAGGTAATCGTCTTTCATTTAATAATAAAACTAAAATTAATCATGAAAATAATATGACTATTAAATCATCGACTTCAGCTTATTTATATGGTCCAAGAGTAGCAAATAATAGAGCAATGTCACCTTTAAGAACAGAAGAAAAAGAAAAGGACAAATCAGAAGTTGTTAGTTCTAGACGTAGAAATCGTTATAAAGTTAGAAGTATTTCTAATGATTCACGTCTCTATAGAGGTCATCTAAGTCTTACTAGTAATAATACTATTACTAGTAGTGAAGATTTTTATGAAAAAATGTATAGATATAGTAATGGAACTGATGAATATAGTAAAAGTAGTAGTTATTCTACAGAAGTTTTAGTTATTGATTCAAGTAATGATAACTCAGATAATCGTAGTTCTCGTGATACCCTTAGTAATACTTCATTTAATCTTTCAAAATTATTATCAGCAAATGGTCCAAATAGAAATTCTTTAAGACGTTCATCAAGTTGGGATTCATTTATGAAAGAAAAAGATCATGAACATAATCAGAATGAGTATTATTTTGAAGAAAAAAATAGAGAATGGGAAAATGAAAGAGGTAGAAGTAGAACTAATCGTATACCAAATCAAAATCTAAATCAAAATCAAAATCAAAATCAAAATCAAAATTCAAATATAAATTCAAATCCAAATTCAAATCCAAATCCAAATTCAAATCCAAATTCAAATCAAAATCAAAGTCAAAACCTTAATCCAAATATAAGTCCAAGACCAAGAATAAGCCCAAGTCCAAGTATAAATCTTAATAATAATAATAATAATAATAATAATCGTTTTTACTCTCAAAATAGTTCAAGAAGTTGTTATATAAATAATAATTCCACGACTAAATTTAATGAAAAACAATTAACAGATGATGAAAACGATAATCCTCCACGTTATTATTCCCTTATAGATTCTAATAAAAATAATGCTATTAAAAATAACAGAATGAATCTTAATAAAAATAATAACAATAATAACAATATTAATAATAATAACAATATTAATAATAATAACAATATTAATAATAATAACAATATTAATAATAATAATAATAATAATAATAATAATACCGGTATTAAAATGACAAGATCAATAAGTAATGAAGGTGTAAGAAATAGAAGATTTGACAGAGAAAAATTAATGTTAACCCCAACAGGTATTGATAATAATAGAGAAATATCTTTAACTCGTGGTTCTAGTTTAAAAGTGTTAAATAAACATTATCGTAGTGCTTCACAACCCGTTTCAAGAATTAAAAACAATAACAATTACAGTAATGAAAATGAAAATGAAAAAGAAGTAACATCATCAATTCAAAATAATGAAAATAATAACAATACCAATATTAATGAAAACTCTAATCCAACATCATTAGAAATTGTACAACCAAAACCACAAAAGAAGTATTCTCCTAGAAGATCTTCTCTTTCATTAAAATCTCGTCAACAACAAATTATTCTTAATAAGGATATGAAACCTGTGAAAGTTATTTCTCCATCATCTACTCCTAATCCATATAATACAAAAGTATCTTCTCAAAAAGAAAATGTTTATTCATCTGATGAAATTTCACGTACTCCATCTAATAAATCTTCAAATTATTCTGGTACAATGGAAAGTTCACAAAATATTGATCTTCTTCAAAAAGAATTAAATAAAATTTCTTTATCATTAAAAAAGAAAAAAATGGATAAAACTATGAAAAATGAGAGTAATATAAAATCTGAAAAGTCTTATGAATCATTTGGATCAAATTCTAATACTAATAATTCTAATATTGGTAGTGGTCATTCAAGTCCAATCATTAATAATGCTCATAATACTAGCTTTACTTCAGCTTCTAGTTCGAGTCCAAAAATTAAAAATACCAGTAAGATGAATCCTAATACCTATCAAAATAGTAATACTTCAGAAAATAGTATAACTCTTAATACAAATCCAAATGCTACTGGTAATTCAAGTTATTCAGAAGAAATGAAATCACAAGAATTTTCTGAAGATTATTCCTTTAATTCATCTTCTGATAAGGAAAGAAAAGATAAAATGATGTGGAAGGATAAATATTTAAGATATATTAGAAAAAATTCTTTATCCCAAGAAAGATCAAAATTAGATCAATGTATATCTGAAGGAATGAGTGAAACTTCATCTGATATCTCATCCAATAATAATAAACAAGATATTGAAATTATAAAGGTGAATGATGATAATAATAATATTAATAATAATAATAATAATAATAATAACATATATATGCCAACACCAGATTCTTCAACAACTACTGAAGAAGTTAGAATTATTGAAGAAAGTAGTAGTAGTATGTCAACACCTAATATTAATACATATCCTTCAAATATAGATATGACATTAGAATCAACACCAAATATTAATAATGTTCATAGTAAAGAAGGAAATTATTCTAATTTTGTTAATTATAATCGATTCCATGAAGATAGTTTTAAAATGCCATCCTTTTCTACAATTGACCAAGATGATGATATTAAAAGTGATCAAGATATTTTACTTAATACACCTAAAATGCTTAATGAACCTTCTTATGAAGTAATAAATAATAACAACGATGTTAATAACAATAATAAAGATAATAATTTCTTTTTAAGTCCAATTATGAATAGCGATAAATATAATCGAATAGATATAGAAAGGAAAAAGAAACTTGATAATCATCTTAATCTTCTTTCTCAACAAATCCAAAAAATTAAAAATGAAGTTAATAATACCATAGATTATAGTAATTCAAATTCAATAGATGATATGAGTTCAATTGAAGTTCCTACTATGCCAACTCCAACACAACTTCAAGATCAACATTCACGTTCTATTTTCAGTTCTGATGAAAAAAGTGATTCTGCTTCCTATGTTGATCCACCAAGATATGATTCCAAAGTTGACTTGAATGATGTAATGGATGATTATAATAACAGTCAACTTAAGAATCAAAACTTTTCATCATCTTTAATAAATCCATCAACATCAACATCAACATCAACAACCACTACTACTAATAATAAAAGTAACAATAATAATAATACTAATAATCCTAATAGTAGTTTAGAGGAAATGCTTAAGAATTGTCAAAGAAATGATAGTCTTAATGTTGATCATTCTATGTTATTCAATAAAGTTTATGGTAATAGAAATAATATAAACTTAAAATCCACTATGAAATTATCACAGAAAAATTCGAATAATAATATCACTAATAATAGTATAACAACAACACCAACTCAAAGTTATCATACTGATGAAAATGAAGATGAAGATGCTGATTTAACTGTTTATCCAACAAATCCTCTTGATGATGAAGATAATGAATCTCAAGGTACTATTACTCGTAAAACTTCTAAGAATAGTTCCATAAATAATCATGGTGATAATGATAATAAAAAGATGGATGATGAAGAAGAAAGATTAAATATGATGGTTACTCCAAAACTTCAACAAGCTACTTATATTTCTACACCAGATTTACGTAATTCTGTATTCCATATTCCAAGTAGTTCAGCAATACAAGCTGAAATTTATAATATATCATTTGATGAAGATGTAGAGGAGGAAGAACTTCCTCCACGTACTCTTTCACTTTATTATAATAATGATCAAAATAATACTAATGGTGGAAAGGGTTTAAGAATGAGAGGTAATAGTCTTTCATCAATTATATCTTCTACTCATAGTATTCATAATGGTTGGAGCGATGATGATGAGAAAAAATCTATTGTATCTGAAAGAAGAAATTCTAGTTCAAGTGATGTATCAAATCGTCGTTTAACCTTTGGTCTTGATACCTCTGATCAACTTTTCTCTAAACTTAAACGTAGTAATTCTATGTCATCCATTTCTACTACATCTTCATATACTTATAACTTAATCACTAGAGATAATGAAAGACATAAAAATAGTTTTAGTAATAATAATAAATTAATCTATGGTCCTCAAAGAATTCCACCAGTTCGTCCAATGTTTGATATTAAACCAAGATTGAATAATAATCTTGGAGGAAGACCAAATAATGGTAACAGTGTTACTATTAACTCTGGTATGGGACCAAGTACTTATTATACAGCTGTTACTTTTATTCCAAAATATGGAAGAGGTATAAACAACAATAATAATGGTATTAATACTAATATTAATACTCCTTCATCTAATAATATTAGTGGTTTAAGAACAAAACCTTCCTTTGAATATGATTATAATGATCCACAAGAAAATACTGTAAATCCAAATCTTCTTTCTCCATATAATACTATGAATTCAAATTATAATAATAATAATAACAATAATAATAATAATATTAACAATAACAACAAAAACAACAACAATAATAATAATACCAATAATGTTAATAATAATAATAATAATAATAATAATTTATCTATACCTAACGCTGATAATAAAACACCATCAGCTACCAAACCACAAAAACCCTATAAAAGATTTGCTCATTTCAAGAAACCATCACTTAATAATTTATCTTCTAGTCTATATCATTATGCTACTTCTTCATCTTCAAAAAATGATGAAGAAGCCGTTAATTCACCTATTAAATCTACAAATAATGCTAGTAGTGGTGCTGGTGGTCAGAATGACGCTAATACAAATTCTAAATCTAATAAATCTAAACCAAGTCGTATTCCATTTTTAAGTCATAAACGTAATAATTCTTCTTTATCTCATGATAGTAATGGTTCAACTTCAAATGTTAATGCAATTCCAAGTAGTAAAGTTGAATTACAACCTATTATGAATCAATTATAAATTTAATCAATTATTATATTATATTTTATTTTAATTATAATATTAAAATAATTTTTTTTTTAAAAAAAAAGATAGACATTTTTTTTTTTTTAAATATTTTTTTTAACTAAAAATAAATATATATAACAAAAAAAATAAACAAAATAATAAAAATAAAAAAATAAATAAATAATACATAAAATAATAATAATAATAATAATAATAATAATAATAATAAATAGAAAAATAAAATAGAAAAAATAAAACAATTTTAGTTTTAGTTTTTATTTTTTTTTTTTTTTTTTAAACTTTTTTTTTACAAAAAGTAATTAATAATATAGAAAAAATTTATAATTAATTAAAATAATTAAAAAAAAAAATAATTTTTTTTTTTACATTAAGTAATTAAGTAAAACAAAACAAAACAAAACAAAAAAAAAAAAAAAAAAAAAAAAAAAAAAAAGTTCGTAAAACAAACGAACAAAACAAGTTTTTTTTTACGTTAAGTAATTAACAAAACAAACCAAAAAAATAAAAATTAAAATAAAAATAAAAATAAAAATTAAAGTAAAAATAAAAATAAAAGTAAAAATAAAAATAATTATCTATATAAAAGTTATAATTAAGTTTATTATTTATTTTTAATTCTTTTTTTATATATATAATAGAAATTAAAATATTTTTAATTCTTTTTTTATATATATGATAGAAATTAAAAAAAGAAGTTTTGATTTTATTTTTATAATTGTTAATTTCTTATTTATAAAGAAGATTTTAACCTATATTAATATATATTAACTATATATTAGATTATATTCAATTTAATTTAATTTAATAGTATTTTTTAATAGACTAATTTATCTTTTTAACAATTAGATTTATAAGTAATGAATATATATATTATTTAAACTTAAAAATATATATATATTATTATTATTATAATTAAGTTTAGAGTAATTAATAAAGATTCATATAATGAATATTGTAAAATAATTATTTAAAATATTTCATATTGAAATCAAAAACTCTTTATATGATATATGAAATATTTAATAATAATATTTAATATTATTATTAATTTTAATAATAATTAATAATTAATAATTAATAATAATAATTAATAATAATAAGTATTAATAATAAAATAAGTTAGGAATTTAAGATAAAAAAATTGTTTAAAAACCAATAAATCTTCCTACATCTTCTCCGATATTATTGTTACACCAAATAAATTTATATACAAAATCATAAATAAACAAGACGCCTTTAATTATTTAAATTAATTTATTAGTACTTAAAAAAATTTATAAATAATAAAAAAAAAATATTAATCAAATCTAGTAATTTGTATTAATTTGTATTGTATGTTATGTAATTATAAAATATATGTTATTATTTATATATATATTATATATTACATATATTAAAAAAAGTCTGATATAATATACTTTTTTATTTTATAGTTATTTTATATATATTTAAATTTTATTCTTATAAGAAACATCAAAGACAAATGAGTTTTCTTTTTCTTTTTTTTTTCTTATTTATTTATTTATTTATTTATTTATTTATTTATTTATTATTTATATAGCAATGTAGAGTTTCACAACTTACTTTTGGTATATCAAGTATTTAATAAAATGTTAATTTATTAATAATAAAATTAAAAAATTTTAAAAATATTTATTATAATTATTTATTATAATAAATAAATTTATGAATATATTAATTATTAAATAAATTAATATAAAAAATAAATGAATATATATATAAAAATTTTTAAAAACTATTTTTTCTATTTGATTCTATATAATATTAAAATATATTCGTTTCAATTTATAATAAATGGAACTATCATATATTATTTTTTATCAGTAATTAAAAAAAAAAAAAAAATTATTAAAATTAAAAAAAAAAAATTATATCTTTTTTTTTTTTTTTTCTTTACTTTAAATTAATTTATTATTTTCTTATATTAATTTTAATATTAATATAATTGTTAAATTTAAAATATAGAAAATAAAAGAAAAATTTTAAATTAAAAACAATAATAATTAATAAGTAATAAATAAAATAAAATAAAATATAATATAATAATAATGAGTACTCAAGAAGGATTCCAAGGTTGTCCAGGAGGATGTTGTGGTGGTTGTGAAGGCTGTCCAAATGCTGGTAGTTGTGGTTATGGAGGTTGTGAAGGTTGCCCAAATGCCGGTGGCTGTGGCGGCTGTGGTGGTTGTCCAAGTGCCGGTGGTTATGGTGGCTGTGAAGGTTGTCCAAATGCCGGTGGTTGTGGAGGCTGTGAAGGTTGTCCAAATGCCGGTGGTTGTGGAGGCTGTGAAGGTTGTCCAAACGCCGGTGGTTGTGGTTGTGGATGTGGTTATGAAGGAGGTTATGAAGGAGGTTGTGAAGGTTGTCCAAATGAAGGAGGTTGTGAAGGTTGTGGATGTGATTGTGGTTGTCAAGGTGAATATCCATATGCTACTTATGGTGTTGATGAAAATGGTTACATTCTTTTAACTGAAGATGGTGGTGTAAAAAAGAAGATTGTTAAGGAAGGTACTGGTGATCTTCCACCAGCTGGCTCTAAGGTTACAGGTAAAAGAAGATAATTGAATTAAAAAAAAGAAAGAAAAAAAAAATTATTATTATATATCTTTCAATTTATTAGTTTCATATTTATGATTTATATGTATAAAAAAAAAAACTATTAAACCATATTTATAAATGGAAGATAAATTAAAAAAAAATAATTATAATTATAAAAAAAAATGATATATATATATATATAAAACATATATTTCAAAATTAAAATAATAATAAAATTAAATAATATATATATATATATATAAAAAACATATATTTCAAAATTAAAATAATAATAAAATTAAATAATATATATATATATAAAACAATTTTAACAAAATTTCTTTATTGGAAATTTCTTTTTTTTTTTTTTTTTTTAAAAAAAAAAAAAAGATTATTGAAAATTCAAATTCTGAAAAAAAAAATTTTTTTTGATAGAAATAAAAAATTAAAATTAAATTAATCATTAAAAAAGTAAAATAAAAACTTTATATAGTAAAAAGTATGAATAAAAATAAAGATAAAAATAAAAATGAAAATGAAAATGAAAAATGAAGAAAATAAAATAAAACATTACAAAAGAAGAAGAAGAAAAAAAAAAAGCTTTATTAATATTTAAAATTTGAATTTCAATAATTTGTTTTTTGTGTTTATTGTGTACTTAATTATTCTTTATATCTTTTTCTACCAATTTTAATATTATAATTACTAAAATGTAACATTTTCATACATATACATATATATATATATATATTTATTCCATTAATATGTTGATATTTTAAACATTAAACAAAAATTCAATATAAAAATAAAAAATATAATTAAATCAATGGATTAATTTAGTTCACTATGATGGTTATTTATACCCAAGTGGTGATGAATTTGATTCCAGTAGAAAACGTCATTCACCATTTACTTTCAATTTATCCAAAGGTAACATAAACATTTATTATTATTATCATTTTTAGTTAAAAATTAATTTTTTTTTTTTTTAAAGAATAAAATAAAAAAAAAAAAATTTTTAATTCAGAAATTTGAAAATTTAATAATTATTCTTATTTACCAAAACTTTTATTACTATTATATAATTATATTATTATATTATTGCTATTGATATTTTTTTAAAATATATATATATATATTTTAAAAAATTATCATGTATATAGGTGAAGTTATTAAGGCTTGGGATATTGGTATTGCTACTATTCGTAGAGGTGAAAAAGCCTCCCTTCTTTGTGCTCCAGATTATGGTAAAATATTTTTTTTTAATTATATAAAAGAAATATAATATTAATAATTAGTAGTAATAACTAGTTAAATAAATAAATATAATTGTAAAATAGAATAAATTTATATATTTTTATTTATATAATAAATAATAAATAATAAAAATAAAAACAAAGAAATAAATTAGAAAGATAGAATAGTATAAAAATAAAAAAAAAAAAAAATTGAAAAAATAATATGTTCTTAATATAATATATATATCATTATTTTGAAATATTCTATTTGTTAATTAAGCTTACGGTGAAAGTGGTTCTCCACCATCCATTCCAAAGAATGCTACCTTAAGATTCGAAATTGAAGGTTTAAATATTGAACCAGTATAGTATCTTTATATTATATATATATATATTATATATATTTTAAATTATATCTAATAATTTTATTTTAATTTTAAAAGTGATTAAAAATTATTAATTATTAATTATTAATTATCATTATTATTATTATTTATTATTATTATTATTATTATGTAAAATATTATTAAATAAATAATGTATTCCTATATTTATTATATAAAATAATTATTCTTTAAAATAGCCACATCAAACTATTGCTGAAAGAATTGAAAGTGCTACTAAATCAAAGGAAGAAGGTAATGCTCTCTTTAAAGAAAAAAAATTTGAAGAAGCTATTGACTCATACAGACAAGTATATATATCAATGTTTATTATTATATGATAAATATATAAAATAATAAATAATTCTTTTATATATATATACTAATGATATATTATTTTATCAATATAATCTTTAATATATAATAATATTTTTCTATATCACAATAAAAATCATTGTTTATAATAATGAATAATCAACAATATTATATATATATATATTTTCTCCTTCTTCTTACATAGGGTATCAAAACTCTTGATTACAGATGGGGAGCTACTCCAATTGAAGAAAAAAATATTGAAACTTTAAGAGTTATTCTTAATAGCAATGCTGCTATGTGTTCTTTAAAAACTAACAATTTAAATGCTGCTGTTAAATTCTGTAATACTGTAAGTATTTATTAAATATTATTAAAAAAAATTGAAATCTATAAACTTAATTTTTATTAATAAATAAATAAATGAATGAATAAATGAAAATCTTCATATATTTAAATTTATACTTTTTTTATCATAATAAAAAAAAAATATTAATTTTTTAAAAAAAAAAAAAAAAAAAAAAAAAATAGGCTATTGAACTTGATCCATTTAATACAAAGGCTCTTTACCGTTTATCTGAAGCTTATATTGGTCTTTCCAACTTCGATAAGGCTACTGAAGTTATTAATAAATGTTTAGAAGTAATTATTTATAATGATTTTTTATTTTCAAAATAAATAAATAAATAATATTTATATATTATTATTTAATTATTTTTTTTATAACATATAATATTAATAATCATAATAATCTTTTTTTTTTTTTTCTTATAAAATTTTTTTAATGAAATAAAAAAATAAATTCAAAAAATATATATTTTTTTAATATTTAGATTAATCCAGATGATGCTTTATTCAAACGTCAAGCTGCTATTTGTAAGAAGAAGGAAAAAGAATTTAAGGCATCTGAAAAGAAAATGTATGCTAAGATGTTTAGTTAAGAATAATAATCATAATCATAATTGTAATCATAATCATAATCATAATCAACCGATCACATTAATAATATGTATCATTCATTAATATAATGAATAATTAATTGCTATTATATCCAAATATTTAAACAAATAATTTATTATATAATAATAAAATAATATAAAATAAAAATAAAAATTAAAATAAATAAAAATTATTATTTTAATTTTTATAATATTTAAAAATAAAAATAACAATAACAATAAAAATAAAAATAAAAATAAAAACAAAAACAAAAACAATAAAATAAGTATATAAGTAAATAACAATATATATTAATAAGAAGTAAAATATTTTTAATATATTTATTTTTATTATTATATTAATATTTGAGTTTAATAAATATATTATATATATTTATATTTTATTGATGTTTAATTATCTAAGATGGAATATATATATAATATATCAACAGCAATAAACTATATATATATTAAAATAAATATTTTTGATTTTATAGTACATAAATACAAAATTTTTGTCGATTATTTTAAAATATTAATAGTAAAACTATTTATATCGTTAATCTTAAATATTAGGCAATATAAATATAGGTAAATAATACAGATAATTAAAATAAAAATAATTAAAAAATTATGAATTATTATTTTTCTTTTTGTGACAAAAGTTTCAAAGATTTCAAAGGAATAGAGTTAGTTTATGACAAAAAAACATTTATTTCTTTGATATATTTCCATAATATTTTATTACTTTTATTTTGTAAATCCTCTTTATTTGAATAATTATTATTATCCTTTTTTGTGAAATAAATTTCCAAAGGTTCTAAAGTATTTTAAAGTTAAATTATTGTCAATTATATTCACTTCATAATTCATTAAAATTTAAAAGATGAAATAAATATGAGGAACAATTTCATCTTTTAAATATATTAGTAAATATATATAATAGCTTATGTGAATTACACTCTATTAATGAAATGGAATTGACATCAATCAGAAAACAAGTATTAACGGTGAGCAAATTCATAAATTGTTAATGCAATTGAAAATAAACTTGATATAGAAAATTCATTAAATATTAAGCTTTCAAATAATACTATAATGGGAATCTATTTTAAAAAGCATAATTAAATATAGGTAATATTTCTGTATAACTATCCATACTTATTTCTTCAGTGTATATAAATTTTTTCTCTAAAGTAACTTTAAAATAGTTAATTATTATCCAATGATAAATATGAATTACTTTTAAATATGTTAGTAAATACTGATAACTTTTAAAATAGTGATATATATAGTTCTTTATTATTTTACTAGAAATAATATTTAGATTTTTAAAGTCTAATTGTTGAAGTTCATTCATAATATTATTTCTTATCCTAATACATATTACTACACTTCTTTCAGAAAGTTTTATTTAACTCGATTCTCTATAGCCCCTTATTCAAAACATCAAAAGTATTTACATTTTATTTTATATTTTTGGTAAATATTGTCTATACTAAACATAAAAATATTTGTAAAAAATTACTTTTTCTATAAAATTCATAATTCGTAAATATTTTTGAAAATTTTATATTATAAAAATGATATACTTTATCTTATAATATAATATAAAAGTATTAATGATTGCTATAATTATACAATTACTTCCTTTTAAATAATATAATTAATTTATTAATTAATTAATACTTTTATATATGATTTTTTCAACAAATTAAAAAGTTTAATTTTATCATTTGACTTTATTTTTTTAATCTTTAATATAGGATTAATTATTATTTTATATATTTTTATATATTTTTATATATTATTATATATATATTAATTATAATTATAATTATAAAATTATTTATTAATAATTTATAATATTATGTATGTATGGAATTATTTAACAAAACCATAAATATGGTAAAAAAAATTTTTTTTAAAAAAAAAATGTGGTTTAATGGGATGGTTAACAATTAATTAATATAAATAATAAATAAATGAACATATATTTATGAAGTTAAATAAATTATTCTTATTTTTAGTAATTTTTATAATAAATAAACTTTTTTTGTATAATAAAATAAATAAATAACTAATTATATACTAAATAAATAATATATTTATAATATATTCATAATATATTTAAAATATATTTTATTATATAGTAATTATAATATAAATTATATTTATTTATTTATTATTTATTTATTTAATATAAAATAATTCAAATTTTATTTTTTATTTTATTTTATTTACAATATTTGTTTTTTTCTTCTAATATTAAATGAAATAAAATAAAAATAAAATTTTTATGTATTAAGAGTTTAAATTTCTTTTCATAATTAAAACATTATGACTTTTTTTTCTATATCTATAGAAAAGAAATAAAAGTAAATATATATATATATAAATATTAAATATATATTAAGTAAATAGAAAAATATAATAAAAAAAATAAATATATTTTAATTAAAAATAATAATATTAATTGAATAAATAATTAATATAATATCTATCTTTTTTTCTTTTATTTTTTTTTTTTTGTTGTGATTATAATTATAATTTTTATATTATTTTATGACATATAGAACAAAGTAACAAAGTGCAAGATAAATTAAATAATAAATAAAAATAAAAATTAAAAATAAATAAATAAATAATTATTAATATTAAAATATAAATTTAATTAAGTATATTAATAAAAGAAGAAGAAAAAAAAAATGAGCAGGAATAAGTTATTTACTACTGCTTTTAACGGTCTTCGTTCAAAATATCAAACTTTAAATTCAAAAGCTTCTGCAACTACTGCTAATAATTATACAACTGTAGCCAATGAAAATGGAAATAGAATAACTGCAAATTATTTAAATAACTATTCACCATATTATTCAAGAATGCTTCAAAATACTTATAATTCATTTGAAGGATATCAACAACGTTTTGTTAATACTGGAAGTAGAGGTATGTTTGCTCAAAAAGAATCAGCTATTGAAGAACAATGGATATATAATAAAGATAGAGAATTATTAAAAATTATAAAGAAAAAATTAGCTGCAAAAGATGCTATGACTTTTGCTAATCAACAACAAAATACTATTCCATTAAATATAGCTAAATCAGTAAACTATAATCCTGCTTTTAATACAAAAGGTGTTCGTTTTCAAGTTAGACAATCACCACTTCGCCTTTCTGAAAAAGCAGAACTTTTAAAAAATAGTAGTTCAACTTTTTATAATAATCCTATGCTAAATTCTAGAAAATTAAAACTTTCAGCCGATATTCAAAATACAAGAGCAAACACTATTTCACATCAACCACAAAATCAAGAACGTTTAGAAAAATTAAAAGAAAAATTCTTTCAAGCAAAAAACTCATAGATAATAAAAAAGTAATGCAAATTTCAATATAAACATATATTATACATATATATATAAATAATTTATAAAAATGATAACAATTTTAAAATCTATAGTGAAAATATAATTATATTTTTTTTTTTTTTCATAACATTTTTAGTACAAAAAAATTATAATTATTATTCATACATTATATAATATATATGTATATTTTCTCTTTTCTTTTTCTATATATTTAACTATATTATATAGATAAATGAAATAATATTTTATAATAACAAACTAAAATATTAAATGCTTTCCCAAAACCTTTTATACTTTTTATTTCTAACTAATATTTTCTATAATATCTACTAATAGTAATAATAATAAAAAAAAAAAAAAAAAAAAAAAAAGAATAGTTATAATGTTACAAATTTAATGAACATTATATTACAGTTATTTAATATTAAAAATATATATATGATAAATGTATATTATTATTATTAAAGTTATTAAATATAAATGAATAATTAAAAACTTTATAGTAAATAATATATAAAATCATATAAATCAACATTGGCTTATAATAGCATAATTACAAATAGCAGCGGTTTCTTTTTTTTTTTTTTTTTTTTGTTTATTTATTATTTTTTAAAAAAAATAATAATAAAAATAATAAATAATTGAAAAGAAAAAAAAAAATAAAAAAAAAAAAAAAAAAAGAGCGAAAATAAATGTAAATATTATAATAATTATATAATAAAAATAATAGTTCTTTACTATTATTTTTGAATATTATATAATAAAAATTGATATTTTATTATTATACAATCTTCCTTCCCACGTCAATCTCTAAATTATTTTAATTGTATAATAATAATGATAATATTTTTTATTAATTTTAATATTAATAATTATATGTTTTAACAAATTTTGTTTCTAATAAATTTTAACATAAATTAAAAATAAAAATAAAAAAAAATAATTAAATAATAAAATTAAAAAATAAAATAAAATAAAGTAAAAAAATAATAATAAAAATAATAAGAATAAAATGAAAAAAATAAAAAATAAAAAATATAAAGATAAAGGTTAAAAAAAATTTTTTTTTTATTATACATTTTGTAAATTCATATATATCACTGTTAATTATTTTTATTTTTATTTTATTTTATTTTATTTTATTTTATTTTATTTTATTTTATTTTATTTTATTTTATTTTATTTTATTTTATTTTATTTTATTTTATTTTATTTTATTTTATTTTATTTTATTTTATTTTATTTTATTTTATTTTATTTTATTTTATTTTATTTTATTTTATTTTATTTTATTTTATTTTATTTTATTTTATTTTATTTTATTTTATTTTATTTTATTTTATTTTATTTTATTTTATTTTATTTTATTTTATTTTATTTTATTTTATTTTATTTTATTTTATTTTATTTTATTTTATTTTATTTTATTTTATTTTATTTTATTTTATTTTATTTTATTTTATTTTATTTTATTTTAATGTTGATAACAACATGAGTAATTTGGTATATATATAAGAAATATCTATGATAAATAAACTCTATTAATCTATTAATAAATAAATAATTATAAAGTGAAATATAAAAGAGGAATCTATAAAATATTAATATTATTGAAAAATAAACAAAAAGTTGACTACATAGAGGATATAAAAAGATTAGAATTTTATGCTTAAATAATAAAAATGATAATTTTTTTTTTTAATAAAGTTTATTTGCTTGTTTTTAATTGTAATTATTATTATTATTATTAAAAAAAGAATAAAATTATATATATTGTTGGTATGCGATGGATTGAAGTTGTTTTAGTCTATTAGCTGCTTCTTTACTTCCTAATTTTTTAGCCTATATATATATATTTGAAAAAAAAGTTTTGTTAATTGATTTCATATTATTATTAATTAAAATGTTATTTTATATTATAGAAAAAAACAACAACAAAAAAAAAAAAAAAAAGAATTATTTATATTTAGTGAATAAGTTAATATATGTATACCTTTTCATAAAGTAGAATAGCTTTTTGTATATATCTTGATTGACCTTCAGCAATTTCTTCATCTGTTAATTTATGTAATGGTGAAATAATTGAAGCAGTAAAATGATGAGAATAATCATCAATACCTTCCGTTATAAATTCATCTTCTCTTTCTCCTTCACTCTTTTCTTTTTCTCTTGCTTCATCTTCTTTTGCAAGTTGTACAAGATCAAAACAACGTGTTTCATAAAGTTGACCCAAATTAAAAGCAGCATCAGCATAACCTTGTTTAATAGATCGATAATACCATTTTTTAGCTTCTTTAAGGTTTGAATAAGATTTCGAATTAACATTATTTTTATTTCGATGTTGGCGTTGTTGATGTTGTTGAGACTTGGATTGTTCTACAATTTGACGATAATGATTATAAAAGGAAAATAATTGATCTATTGAATAATGCAATAAACAATCAAGAGTTAATCCAGTTAATGAAGCAGCTTCATTAAATTCAAAATCAAAACCTAATTCATAAAATTGACCCAGTGCATTCTGAGTTTTAGCTAAATGGGAAGATTTTAAATACCAATAAAGTGCTATAATATAATGTTTATGTAGGCAATAATAATTGCCTAATCGATATTGTGCTAAAGAGTGTCCCTTTTATAATAATAATATTAATATTATAGCAATAATTATAATTATAATTATAATTATAATTATAATATAAAAATTAATATTTTTAAAATTTTATATATTATATTATTAAAATATACTTCATATTTACTTTTTCAGCAGCTTGCATATAATATTTTATAGCAATGTTTTTGTCAGAAGGTAATAAACAAGTAGGACTATAAATTTTTAAAATATTATTATCTCCTACACAAGGGGTTATTATACCAGTTTCTTCTTCTTTGATATCGTAAAGTTTCCCAATATAGTAAAGAGCATCAACACTATAATAAATTTATATAAAATTTATAAATATTTAAGATAAATAATATAATACAAAATTGTATCATATTTATATATATTTTATATCTAGATTATATAAAATATGATAATATTATTCAATATATTATATATTGAACAATATTATCAAGTTTTAAATTAAATATAAATAACTAATAACTTTTAAATATTTTCTCTAATAGCTTACCTTCCTTTAGATAATGCCATTAAAAAACAGTTTAATGCTGATGTAACATTGTTCTTTTTTTATATTTTTTTTTTATATTTTTTTTATATAATATAAAAATGTAATAATAATAAAATATTAAAGAATTAATTTTATATTTATAAATATTTATAAATATTTATTTTTTACACTATTAACAATACATATATATATATTATAAAAATAAAACATTTTATCAATTATAAGTTCGAATTACTTCTTTCATATATATCTTTCCCAAATACAGAGAACCAAGAACGTCATTTTGTTTAGATGCTTTTTCAAAATTCATTTTAGCCATTAAATAATCTTTAACTACACCATAACCGTTTTCATAACATAAACCTAAATAAACTTGTGCTTCAGCTTCACCCTAATTAATAATATATATATTAAAATATAATAATAAAAAATAAACATATATTTTAATATTGTAATCATTATATAAATTATCCGACACCCAATGGTACAATCATTAAAAAAAAAAATTATTGAAAAAAATTTTTTTTACCTGTTCTGCACTTTTTTGAAATAAATTAATTGCTTCAGTGAAATTTTTTTCTATTCTTGTATATATTTCTCCATTATTTGTATCTAAAAGAATTGAAGATTGATTATTAATATGTGATGGACTCATACCATAATAATATATTTTTCCTAACGCTAATTGAGCTTTTGGACAATTCTTTTGAGAGGCTTGTTGATATAAATAAACAGCTTTACCTATATTTTCTTCTACATATTGTCCATTTTCATACATTCGACCTAAGCATGTAAAACAACTTACTTCTCCTATATCTGATCCATTTTTATAGAATTCATAAGCCTTTTTATCATTTTTTATAACACCTATACCATTTTCATATATATTGCCCAATGCTTTAAATGCTTTACCATAATGATATTTAGCAGCTTCATTATACCTGTTTTTTAAAATATATATATATTAAACAATATCGATTATTAAAAAAATATTAATTTACTTATTTAATTAATTTTTTTTTATATAAAAAATATAAATTTTTTACTTTATATTTATAAAAAAGAATTTTTTTATTTTTGATTTTTAAGTAAAAAAATTCTTTTTTTATATATATAAATTATTTATAAAAATAAATAAATAGTTTCTATTAAATCTTATATTTTCCCAATTTTTACCAATAGATAGCCATACAAATATCATTTGATATTCCATATCCTTTTTCATACATTAATCCTAACATATACATAGCCTCTGGAATACCTAATTCAGTTGCTTTCTATTATAATATTAATATTTTAAACGCATATATTATATTTTTTATTTAATACAAAAAAATATTTAAATAAATAGATATTGTTTCATTAGTTATTAATTATGAAATCAAAATGAATAATTAATATTTATTTATAAACTATAAATAAGTATTAATAAAAAAAATGATAAATTTTAAAAAAATAATAATAATAATAAATATATACAGTATAATATTTGAATGCTTCGGTATAAGATTTTTCTGTTCCAATACCATAAAAACATTTTTCTCCATTAATAAAGATCTCTACAGGGTCTATTTCAATTTCAATTATTTAATTATAATTATTATTATTTATAAAAAATATTATTTGATTTTTTGAATAATATATTAATACTAAAATAAAAATATCTTGTTTTTTTTTTTTTTTTTTTTTAAATTAAAAATATGTCATTAATAAATTTAAATATGATATATATTTAAAAATAATTACTTTTTTTTAATTCTTTATTTCTTAAAATAATAGTATTTTTCTGTTTTAATTGATTATCACTTTGGGAACTGGAAATATTATTCACTGATATATTTAATAACTTTTATTTATATATACATAAAATATTAAAAAATGTATTAATATTAAAAATGTATTATTATTATAAAATATATAAAATAAATATTTCGTATTATTATAATAATATTTAATAGAAGTTATTTATTATAATCTGTTATAACTAATGTTTTTATTTATTCTATAATAATTCATAATAATACATACTAAATTTTTCCATTCATCATCAATTTTTTCAAAATATTTATTAAATTTATTAATATTAAACCACCACTTAAAATAGGCTTCATTCCAACTAAAAATAAAATAAAAAATAAATAAACATTAAAAAGTTATAAAATAATATTTAAAAATTATCAATTATAAATAATTAATTATATATATAAATTTAAATAATATAAATTTATTATATATTTTTCATGTCATGAAAAAAATTTTTTTAATGTTAATATGAATTAATATAAAAAAAAAAAAAACCTTTTTAATTTATCTAATAATATAATAATTTTATCATTTAAATTCATTAATGATGTAACAACAGGGTGTTGAATATTATTATTACTATTATTGTTATTATTAGATGCTCTGGTATTAGTATAATAAGCATATTGTTGTTTAATGATATTTAAATGTATAAAATAGGCATCCTATATATATATTGAGAAAGAAAATTAATATATATATTAAATCAAAGCCTAATAAAATAAAAAAAGTAAAAAAAAAAAAAAAAACATATTGATAATTATATTCAAATATATTTATAAATTTTTATAAAGATCGATCTTATATTTACTAATATTTCAGAAACTTTTTTAATTAAAATATTATCATTTGAATTATTTGTTTTTTTATTTTTATTATTTGATTGTAATTTAAAGGATAACTCTCGAACAATAAAACTCATTTCTAATAATTCATCTTTTATTAAATCTGGTAGAGAGTGTTGATCATCTTTGGATGGTATAAATGAAAAATCATTATCTTCAATATCTTCTTTATTATCATTATATCCTTTTGAATTGATTCCCCGTGTATTCATATTATGATTTTCTAAATCTCTATTATAAGAATTATCAATACCGACACTCATTCTTTCTGATAATTATATATTATGTATATATATTATATTTTAATTATTTATATTAATTTCTACGTTTTTCTTTTTTTTTTTTGTTTTTATTATTAATGTTTTTTCTTTTTTTTTTTTTTTTTATTTTTTCAATTCTTTTTCATTTCGTAGGTAAGTACATACACAAAAAATCAAAATAAAATTCTTTATCCAAAAAAATAAAAAAAGTATATTTTTTAAGTTTTTAATGGCTTTAAATGTTATTTATTCATATTGGTATTATTATAAAAACTTTAATTTTATACCTTATTAATTAACAAAAAATAAATTTTATTTATACTATTTACTAATAGATAATATAAAAAGGTTATATATAAATATTATAATATATTATATAACCTTTTTTTTTGTTTCGTTTCACTAAAACTTTAAATTTTATAAATTTTATTTTAATCAAAATAGTTTTTTTTTTTTTTTTTTGTTTTGTTTATAGTTAAACGTTTATTATGCTTAAAATAATAAAAGTTTATTATATGATTTCAAAACATTTTACTTTTTTTTTATTGATTAATTTACTTTATTAATTTTAATTTACTTTATCATTTTTTTTATACTCTTTTTATTTTTAATTTTATATTAAATATTTATAAAAATATATTTAATAATTTTATAATACATAGAAAAAAATTTTTTAAATAACTGTTCTTTTAAACATAATATAATAATATATATATTTATTCATTTATTACATTACAAGTGAAAGTAATTATTATATATCATATTTTTTTTAATAATCGATTTCTTGTAAAAAAAAAAAAAAAATCCAAGCATTATTCAATTTTTTCTCTCTTTTCTCTTTTGGAATATAAATATTTATTTCATACAAAAATTTAACCTTTTCAAAATATTATTTAGTTCTTTTATTTTTCCTTTTTTATTTCTTAAAAAATACAGATATAAAATAATATTAATTAAATTTATTAGATAACAGTAAAATTTAATTTTTAATAACTAAGCATAGGTAAAGTGTAAAAAAAGGAAAAAAAGCTATATATACATCTGAAAAATAACTTTGATATATAATTTATATAAAGAATTGTTTCATTCTAATTTCTCTAAATCATATAAAATAATACTTACACCAAGAAGGAAATAATAAAAAATTTTTTATCTATTTACAATAATAATAATAATAATAAAATGTTTAAAAAATATGTTAAACTTCTTTTTTATTATTATTTTTCTTTTCCTTCTTCTATTATATTCCATTAAAAACCATTTTATTTACAAGCTAAAATCAAAAGTACATATATGTATTAATAAATGTATATATTATTAATACTTTTACTTTAGCTATAATTTTAAATATCAAAACAATTCATCATATTAATTATTAATAGCAATAATATTAATAAAATTTTTAAACAATTTATCATATTTCAAAATTAACTGCCATAATTAGTATTATACTTTTAAAATAAATCAACAAATATATATATATAATAATAAAATATTTATTATTATATTTCCTTAACATTTATTTTATTGTTAAGTTGCTAAATTATATTATTATCATGATTATACTTTTTTCTTTTAATAATAATATAGACGTAACACCTATAAATGAACATAATAATGATAATGATAAAAAAACAATCTAAAAATAATATTATACATATAATTTTTTTTTTTTTTTTTTTTTTTTTTTTTTTTATTTTTATTGTAATAAATTTTATTTTTGTTTTTATTTTCTGTTTTGTTTTTGTTCTTATTTTTATTCTTTAATATTTATTTTTTTTTTAATTAAAAATTATTTTTTTTAAAAAAAAAAAAAGTAAATATGTTTTTTATTAAATATTTACTTATTATTTTTTCCATTGTATTATTAAAGATATAATGGATAATCATTAATATAAAAGATAAATAATATGACTTTTTTTAGCTTTTTTTTTTTTTTTTTTTTTTGCTAAATTGTTTTTAATTGAATGTTGTATATGTATTTTTAAGTATATATGTGTTTTATAACAATAAATAATTAATTATTCATTCCATATACATTTTTCAAATGAATCTATATGTTCATTAATTATGTTTATTTCTATTTTGCGATTAACCTTGCTTTACGTTAAAAAATTTAAAAACCACCTCTTAAAGCTAAAACTAAGTGAAGAACAGCTCCACCAGTAATTTTGTATTCTTCGGCACTTCTGGTATCATCCCTTTTTTATATTTAAGTATGAATTATTTAAAACAATTAAACGATATTTTAATATTTAAACTCGAATTCATATTTATATAATAATGTATTATTTCTAATATATATTTAATAAATACTTACATTTGTTTTCCACTGAAAATTAATCTTTTCAGGTTTAAATATTAAAATATTTAAATATATATTTATATTATTAATATAATTATAAAAATATTTATTAGTATAATAAATATAATAATATATATATTTATATATATTTCTATTTGTAACAATTTCTTCTTTTCTTCTTCTTCTTCTTATTATGTTTCTTTATATTTCTTCATTATAAAAATTTTATTACCTTTGTTGTGGTGGTGGAATACCTTCTTTTTCTTCAATTCTTTCCTTAATTCTGGAAATCTATATTTAAAAAAATATATTATATATATAATATTAGTAAATATTAATATACATTTAATTAAAAATATTATCCTTTTTTCTTAAAAAAAAAAATTTATTTGTTATTTAAAATAAAATTATACTTACTGGATCGGATGGTTCAATATCAATATCGATCTTTATTATGATTATTGTTGAAAATATTATTAATTTTGTTATTGTTATTGTTATTGTTAAATTGTTAATTGTTAATTGTTATTATTTTTTTTGTATATAAAATATAAAAATTATTTACATATATTAATATATTAATATAAATATAAAAAAAAAAAGAATCGAAAATATTATATAAATGGACAGAATTAGAATGAAACATTTATTTATATTAATATTTATTATAAAAAACATTAATAAATAATTAATAAAATTAATAATGTTTATATATATAAATAATGATCATAAATAAATCATTTAACATATTATTAAATATATAAATATAAATATTATTTTATAAATGTTAAACTTACTTCCTTTCCAGTTAAAGTCTATTATATTAATATACATTATATATTTATGTAGAAATATATTATTTAAAAATAGATTTATTTAATTCAATAAAAAAAAACATAAACATTTATTTAAGATAAATAAAAAAAAAAAATAGAAAAAGAAATCATTAATTTTCGAATTAATATATTACATTTTATTTATTTCTTTAAAAAAAATAATAATTTATAATAATTATAATCAAAATATACCTTAATCTTAATAAGCATGTTGAAAATATCTATTACTAAAAATAAAATAAATAAAAAAAGTAGATATACTTAAAAGAAAATATGTATATTTATATTTTATTCATTTTTCATTTAAAATTAATTCAAATCTAATAATTGTAAAATAATACATTTACAATTGATAATATATTTTAATATATTGAATCTTTGATTTCATATATATTATAATATAATAAAAATATAAAATTTATTCTGTTAAAAAAATTAAATAAACATTAATATATATATATATATAATTTTTTTTATTAAATAGCATTCAACAAGTAAAAAAATTCTAAAACCAATATTTGTATAGTTTTTAATTATTTTACTTGACCGTTTTTTTATATTAATATATAATTAATAAAAAGAATTTATATTTTATAATCATTAAATAACCTGTATCCTTTTAATTATATTTAATGATTATAAAATATGTGATATAAAATAAACTATGATATATAAAATTAAGTAATATATCAGTTTTTAATTATTAAAAAAATAATAGTAAAAGGTTAAAATTTTTGAAAATAAATTTAATAATTATTATCATTAATAAAAACAATAAAGTGTAATCATATAATTATCTTATAATAATAATAATAATAATAATAATACATAAATACATAAATATAATTATTATTATTATTATTAATTATTATTTGTAATTTTAAAAATAATACAAATATCAAAATAATAATTTTTTAGAAAATTATATAAAAATTACTTAATATTTTTTTTTTTTTTTTTTGAATTTATTAAATAATATTTATATTTATTTATTATTTCATGAAACACTTTAAAGATATTATTTATATAAAATCTTTATAAAAATAATAAAAATTATATATGCCAATATTTTTTTTATTGTTATTTAAATTTTACTATTATTATTTTTAGTATTGTTATTTATAATTTAATATTATTATTTTTATTACTTATTTTATTATTGATATTAATGATACTATTATTATGATAACTGATATTATTTTTATGAATATTAATGATACTATTACTATGATAATTGATATAATTATTATGAATATTAATGATATTATTATTATGATAATTGATATTATTATTATGATAATTGATATTATTATTATGAATATTAATGATGTTATTATTATTATTTAATATTAATATTTACAATTAAGATATTACATTTATATTTTATTTTATTTTTTTTTATTTTTTTTATTTTTTTTATTTTTTTTTATTTTTTTTATTTTTTTTTATTTTTTTTATTTTTTTTTTTTTTAGCTTTTGCTTTTGCTTTTACTATTATTTAATTTTTTTATTTTATAATAAAATAACATTTTTTATAATTATATATATATTTTTGCAAATAATCAAAAAGCAAAAAAAAAAAAAAAAAAAAAAAAAAAAAGAAAAAAAAATTATTTAAATGACTGGTAAATCTTTAGAATTAATAAAGTATTCAAAATCAGTATCACAAGATTTCGTGGTATCATTACGATTACTGAGTTTTAAAAGTGAATGAGAACGAATTACCTCTTCATTGAAAAATTTTCGTTCTGCTATAATTAGTTCATATGGAAGTTCTATTTCCAAATTAGCATAATATAAACCTATATGTGGTTGAATATATTCATTTGTTTCAATAAATTTTTCTCCTGAATTATCAATTTCATCTAAAATTTGAAAGTAAAAGTCTTTAACTTCTTCCTTTTTATTATTATTATCGAAAGATTTTTTTGTTTTAGATTTTCTTTTTTCACTACGAGAATGAACGTTGATTTTTTCTTTTTTATTTTTATCATCTAAAGTACTAAATTCTTGGATCAAATTTGGACTAGTAGGTGGAGATGGGAAAGAAAATAGCACAGAATTTCTTTCTTCTTTTAATATATTCAACATGTAATGATAGCCTAAGGATTTGGCATAATCTAAGGCAGAAATACCTTCATTATTTTTAATATTCATATCTGCATGATTAGATCGAAGAATTTTTACTATATGGATATCATTACCTTCTATAGCATAGTAGAGAGCTGTATTACCCAATTCATCTTGATAATCAATAGGAATAGGGTATTGAAGTAAGATTTGAATTGAATCTTTACGATGTAATTTTGTTGCTAAAATAAGAGCATTCTCTTTTCCATTAGGATTTACACTATGAATTATTTCCGGATCCTTTTCAACAATATTCTTAATCAATGAAGGTTCCACCATAGCACTTAATAAAAATAAATTATTACCATAGTATGAATCGTAATAGTCATAATCGAATGAAGGATGATTTATCATATCATCTATAATACCTTTTGGCAAATTATACTTTAATGCAAGAGAGAAAGCATTTTCATCATATTGATTTTTTACAGATATATCAACGTTATCACTTGTATTTAGTATATAGTGAAGAGTTTGAATATCATGAACTATAACTATGAGCATTAAAGGTGTATTACCATCATCATCCATTGGTATATTAAAATTAAATCCTCTATGGATAAAATGAGTTAAAATATGGACATAAGGTATATATGATGTGGAATGTTGATTAACACATGTAGTAATTAATGAATCGCGGTAACTTGTAAGGGGGGAATAGAGAGAAGGTTTATATGTAGATTCAGAATAGATAGTTGAAGCAGTATCACTAAAGGTATCAATTGAGAAGTTTGAGATACTATCTAAGTCTCCTCCTTCATCTGGCCAATACATTTTCTTTAAAACAATAGATAGGACTGATTCATGTTCACTATTATGATATTCGTAATTACATTTTTCTACTAAATTTGAATCAAATAATTCATTTTTTCTACCCTTTGCAGTAAGATACATAGCAGCCGTCCATTCTCTTAAGTCTGTTATATTTACATCAACATCTGAATGCTGAGTTAAATATTGAATAGGTTCAAAAATATTCTTTTTACAACAATAAAGTAAAACTGTTTCATGATTTTTGTTTAAATGATTGATGTCAATATTAGTTTCCAACAGTTCTTTTAACGCTATTGTATTACGTATAGCATGAAATAATGCATTTCTGCCTTGATTATCTTCATCATTCAAACAGTCACAATTATTATTTTTATAATTATTTTTGTTATTATCAATAATTTCTTCTTTTGAATTATCATTGTTTGTAATATTATTTTTATTAGTAATTTCTTCTTTTGAATTATTTTTATCATTAATATCTTCTTTTGAATTATCATTATTTGTATTATCTTTATTATTAATGTCATTTTTTAAATTATCATTATTTGTATTATTATTTACATTATTTCCATTGATTAAATTGATATCATTTTTATTATTACTATTATCATCCTTTTTATTAATATTAGGTGATGAAAAAGTGATAAGCTTTTTAACAACAAATAATAAAGCTGGATTTTTTGAAGCATGCATTAAAGCTGTCATACCTTGAGAATCACGAACACGAAGATTAATATCAAGAGTTAAAAGCCATTCCAATGTTTCTCTTCTTCCTAATTTACATGCTTCAATGAGAATATCACTATTAAGAAAAACAGAATATACCCTATTGAAGTAAGGAAGATTTAACATAGTTTCAATAAAATCCAATGGTGGATTAATATGAATTATTATTTGGTTTAATTTTTTGACAAAACTCTGAACAGTCTCTAAATCAGCTGTATCACTTAAATATTTTTTTATGATTTCTCTATTATTCTTAATGATGTGGAGACATTCTTTGGTATTTTTATTTTCCAAATCTATTAAAATTCTTGAATCCAATTGTTCAAACCCCATTATTTATATATATATATATACTTTTAGTAATATTTATATGAATTTTTATTTTGTATTTAATATTATGAATATTAATATATAATGTATGGATATTAATAGTATTATATAAAATATTATTATTATTATTATTATTATTATTGTTGTTGTTGTTGTTGTTGTTACTGTTATAGATTAAATAATAATTGTAATAATTGATATTATGTAATTATTTCGATTGGATTTACTAACAGAAATTATTGTAATTATCTTATTATTTTTACGAAGATTAAACAAATTTTAAATTTGAGATTATTTCATTGATTAGATATAGATATTTTACTTTTTCTTTATTTCAATATTTAAAATAATTAAAATGTAGTATATACATGATTATTTTATTATTATTATTATTATTATTATTATTATTATTATTATGATTATTTTTTTTCTATTATTATTAAGTAATCAATTCTCTGATATTACGATAAGAAAAAAAAAAGAAAAAAAAAACGAGGATTATCAATAATATCAAGAAGAATAAATTAAAAACTCATTAAAATAATTATACCAATTTTTTACAATATTATTTAACTACAAGAATCATTAAAAAAGTATTAATTAAAACATTTTATGCTTTATTTTAATTCTTTATTAATATTCTTAATGATTAATTTTTTTAAAAATTTAATTCAAATTTTTAATTTCTCACTAAATTTTACTTTTAATACTTTTAATAATTATTTTTATTTAATTTTACTTTATAAATTTATTTCCTTTATTTATACAAGAACATTCTTTAAAATAAAAAACTTAATTAAATATTATGTTATGTAATATATTATAATTATATATTATATTATATTGTAATTAATATTATTAATAAAAATTTTTTATTATTGATAATTCTTATGTTATGTAATATAATATAATGATATATTATATTATATTATATTATATTGTATTGTATTGTATGTACTATTATTATATTATAGTTTTATATGTTTTAGTTTTTTTTTTTTTTTTTTTTTTTTTCTTTTTTATATAAATTATTAAAAAGGAAAAAAAAAAAATTATAGTAATTAATATTAAAGATATATAACATAATAGTTATTGACTTTTATGATGATTTAACATTAATGAAAATTCTAAAAAAATTCCAGGTTATCTTTTAAATCACTTTTAAATGAGTAATTAAATTATTGAGGATGAATAATGAATATTATAATTATTTATCATCTTTATTTCCAGTTTTATAATTTTTCTTACAAGAATCAAATTATTTATAATTAATGAATATTATTAGTTTTGTGTAACAAAAATTTTTATTTAATTATATATAATATAATAATTCAGTTTTAAAGTTTACTATGTATTTTATTTAATATTAAATTTTATTTATTTAACTTTTTTATTAAAAAAAAAAAAGAAAAAAAAAATCATAGTTTTTAATGAAAAAGGAAATTAATTCAATTATAAAATATTTATTGAAATAATAGCCTCATTTTTTAATATGTATTTTTCAATAATAAAATATTTATTTTTTATGTAATAAGCTTTATTTCAATAGTAAATATTTATTAATGTTTTATTAATATTTATTTATAATTTTTTTTATTCCACTGAAGTAGATTAGACAATTATTTTAATTATTTTTGTTTTTCTGTTATTATAATAAGAAATAACTTAATCAGCAATTGTGATATCCATAAATATTTAATAAAAGCTTCATATTCAAGCTATATTAACTATTTCTTTATATTGAATATATACTCTCTGTATAAACATTATATAATAAATTTAGTAATAAAAAACCACTACAAAATTTCAGTCATATATAAAAATAAAAATAAGAATATTTTTGTTTTTGTTTTTATTTTTATTTTTATTTTATTTTATTTTTTTTTTTTTGAAAATATTAAATATTTTAACATTATAAATTGTTTTATAAAAAATATCACAATTAAAAAAATTAAGAGTATTCATTTAAATATTGTATTATTTAATTATTAAAACTAGTAAAAATCTTATTGCAATATGAAATATCTAAATCAATAGCTACAGAATTCATAAATTTTCAATATTAAAACCATATTATATAATAATATAGAAAACTATTTTAAATATTATATTTATGTAATAAATTATATTTAAGAAAACATTTTATTTTAAATATTTTAAAATTTTTTAAAATTAATATTTAAAATTTTTAAAACTACAATTATTTGATTATTTTATAAAAAATTAAGTATTTATAAGCTAATTTATTTATTATAAATTAGCTTTTTAAATACTTTATAAACATAATTACATATAATATTTTATTTCACAAAATGTTGATCAATTAAAAAAAAAAAAAATAAAAAAAAAATAAAAAATAATTAAATAAATATTTGTAATATTAATTATTTCAAAATTTATTATTCATATAAAAAAGTTTAAAAAAATGTTAATATTATAAACCTATTTTTTGTCAATTTAATTTATTTTAGAGATATATAGAATTTTAAGAGTTATTAATGACCAGATAATATTATATTATCTAGTCATTAATAATTATTAAGGATATATTTTTATCAATTCCGTTTCTATTATAGAATAATTTACACTATGTTGTTTTCATATCAACTATTAATTTGTTTTAAAGATAAAAATGGCTTATATCTATTTATTTAAAATGAATAATAATAAATTTATACTTCATGGTCTATAAATTTTGAATATGAAATTCCTTAATTGAATTATAGAAAATAAATATATATAAAAATATATATTTATTTTCTATAATAATAATAATAATAATAATAATAATAATAATAATAATAATAATAATAATAATAATAATAATAATAATAATAATAATAATAATAATAATAATAATAATAATAACAATAATAATAATAATAATAATAATAAAATTGGGTATTATATTGAATTTAAAATAATATAATAATAATAAAGTTTTTTCTATTCTTTTTTTAATATTGTTATTTAATAATTAATAAAGTAAAGAAATTCATTCTAGAAAATATTAGCTAATGCTTTATATATATATGTAATTTGCTAGTTCAACTATAATATAAATTAATATTAAAAATATAAAATATTTTTATAAGAAACAATATATTATACAAAACTTTATTATTCTTTGTTAATATTTTATGATATTATTAAATAAAATTTAGATAAAACAGATAATAAAATAACATATATTCTTTAATTAAATAATCAATTTTTGATTATAATTATATTAATATACATAGAATTTTACAATTTTATAAAAAAGTAAAGTATAAAAAAATAAAAGAAAAACTTTATTATTTTTTATTTATATTTTATGATATTATAAAATATACTTATTAATAATAATTGATTAAATAGAATAATGCATATTAAAAATAATACATCTTAATAAATAATATATAAACATTTAGAAAAAAACAAATAATTATATGTAAAAATATATCGTAAATTGTATTATTAATTTAACATGATTCTCACAGTATATATTATATTTATATAACTCTATTTTAAAAATACTTTTTTAAAGTTTAAAAATTTTATAAATAAATGTTAAAAAAAAATAAGATAAAAAAGAAAAGAAAAAACTTTATTATTATTATTATTATTATTATTACTATACTATTATATACATATTTTTTATATATTTATTTTCTACAATTCAATTAAAGAATTATATAAAATATTCCAAAAAAAATTATTATTTTAAATTATTATTAATTTTTTTATTTTACAAAAGTAAACATGTAATATGAAGATAAGAATTAAATATGTATTGTTCAAATAAAAAATATATATATTAATTATGAAAATGAAATAAATAATTTTTATTATTATGAAAGATTAATATTTATTTAACATTTATTATTATTAAAATAAACTTTATAATAAAAAAAATCCTTAAATATTATAATTTTATTTAATAATAAATAATAATTTTAATTATTATTATATGTATTATCAATTAATTTATAAAAAAATTATATTTGTTAAAGTTGTATAAATAATTATTGATGTGAATATATTAATATATTATATATAGATAAACAGTTAAATATTAGAGAAATAATATAATTCTAAAAAAAAAATTGATAAAAATTAAAATAATTATTTGATCCAAAAAAAAAAAAAAAAAATAAAAAAAATAAAATGAAATAAAATACAATATAGAAATGTACATATAATATATATATAAAGAATCACTATTAATTATAATGAAAGAAATAAAAATAATTAATTTGTAATAATAAAATACCTAATTAATTTTCAATATACTTATAATTTATGTCGTTTTTTTTTTTTTTTTTTTTTTTTTTTTTTTTTTTGAAAATAGTCTTCTTTCAATAAAGCCAGTATAAATATAGGTATAAAACTATATATATATATATAAAAGAAAAAAAGCATATATTTATATATTTATATATAAAGAAATTTAAAAAATATATATGAAATTAAAAAAAGACATATGAAATGGAAATATATTTTATAGATTTTTATTTTTCAATTGATATATAAATTTATTATACGTTATTGTGGAGGAAGGTTATATAGATTTATAAAGTATTCCAGTATTTTAATATGATTTATATATAAATCTGTGTATAATACTTCACTAAATATTATATATTGTAAACAAAAGATTATTAATAAAAGAATGATATTTATTTTATCCAAATCTAATTAATTCTATTAATAATCTTTTATTTAAAAATTAATTTATTATTATAATTATTATTATTATTATTATATAATCTCTTCCAATACTAAAATAACATTTTTTTATTAATTTATATAATACATAATCTTATATATAATTTAAAAATCTTATATTAAGATATATTTTAATTATAGATAAAAATATATAAGAAAAATTATCATAATAAGAAAATATAGGAAATAAAAATAAAATATTGAAGATTAATATAAAAGAATAGAAGATATTAAAAAAAGAAAAAAAATCTAATCAGCATTAACAAAAAACATATACATTACATTTATTATTGTTAAAACAATATTTTTTTTGGTTATTTTATATATATAAAAGAGTGACAATTGAAGTAATAGCGTTTGATGTATAGAAGAGAGGGACTAATTATTTCTATTATTTTTAAATAAAGATCGAAGATATTAAAAACTTTTAAAAAAAAATATAAATATAATATATTAATTAATTAAATTATAAAATAAAAACCTTAATATGTCTTGGAAAGCGTTAAATACTAATAATGGGGGTCCACTAAAACATGTAGCTAGTACTGCTATGTTAAATAGTACAAAAGTAATAATCGACATAAATTTAAATATAATGTATCTTTTTATTTGTTATATATTGAAAATATTTTGATATATATATTTCATATTTTTCCGTTATGTTGAATGATTTTTATGAGTGAATATTTTTATCATTAAAATATAAATACAAATATTAGAAAACAAATATATATATATATTACAAAAAGAAATTTCAATTTAATAAATACTGAAATTAATAATATCAATATTTCAGAGATAGAAATAGTATTCCATTTTTTTAATTGTTTGCACTATGGAGAAAAAAATAATTTCTATAAATAGTATTCATCGTTAAATAAATATTAAATAATAATGCTATTAATAATATATTAATATTAGTTATTGATAATTTAATTATTTAAATATTTCTTCGAATATAAATTGAAATATATCTATATTTTAAAGGAGTATGGAAAAAAATAAATAAAATAATGAAACAATAAGATTATATCATATATCATAATTAGAATTAAAAACAGAAAACAAGAATATATATATAAATAACAAATAGTTAAAATGAAAAATAGATCTATAATATATATTTTAAAATTCATTCTTATTATATAATAAAATATTTTAATTATATTATATTTATATATTAATTTATACTTAACATATATTTTTGTTTATAAATATGACATTAATAATAAATTTTTATTATAAATACTTCAAAAAGACGGAATGCAAAAAACGACTTCTGGAAATATTATTATCAAATAATTTAAATTTATTAGTATTAATATGTCAATCACCATTAATAAGTGAAGCTGGTTCATCACTTCCAAAAAGTATATTAAAAATATTAATGACGTATCAATCAGATGAAGTGGAGTCATTTATTATAAGATTATTATCATATAAAGCTAGGATGTATCGTATGTATTTTTATAACATTATAAATTGAAAAATATTTAATATTTTTATAGAATAAAGTGATTAATATATTTTTTTTATTATTTAAAATTTTTCATTTATTTGGAAGATATAAAAAATAGAGATGCATGCGATATTTTGAGAGATAATAGGTTAATATAAGAGTTTTTTATATATTAAATATATAATTTTAACTTTTATTATATATATATATATATATTCATCTCATGATGAAAATTTATTATATATCATTACTATTATTATTATAATAATTACTATATTTATATATATATTTTTTTAATTACATAATAAAATAAATTGGAAAATGATATTGTAAATAATCAATTAATAATAATAATAATAATAATAATAAAAATATAAATAGTTTTATATCAATGATATTGAATTCTTATGCTCATGAAATTGGGTATAGATATTTAACAAATACTTTAAGTTCTACAGTAAAAGAAATTCTACATTATTCAAATGATTTAGAACTAGACCCAAATCATGTTAAAAAACGTTTACTTGCTGAAAGAACTGAAAATTATCAACAACAATTACGTTCAGCACCTGTAATGGATAATACTTCTTCAATTTCTAGTCAAAATGAACCTCTTACTGGTTGTATAAGACAAAGTGCTTGTTTTGATTTAGAAAGTGAAAGTAATATTGATATAAAAGCACGGCGTATTGTTAATGATAATATTGCTAAAATTGAAAATATATGTCTTTCTTTACTTAATTCTATTATAAATAATAAAGAAAAAATGCCTAGTTCACTTCGTCATTTATGTTATTCTATTGGAAATGTAGTAGAGATTTCTTATAATTTAGAATATGAAAATAATGAAGTTAATCTTGCAAATATGTATTATATGAGTCGACAAAATTCTGATTTAAGTATGTTTAATATTATGGATGAATGTAAAACTCCAACTAGTGAATTTACAGCAACGCCAATATCAGCAACACCAATATCAGCAACACCCATAACAGCAACACCTATTTCAATGACACCATTATCTGTAACACCTATGTCATGTAATAATTTTCTTTTAGATGATAAAGATAATAACTGTCTTGATACCCAGAATATTTATAATCAATCTATTTATGCTGCTACTTCTTCATTAGATCATGATAAAGGTTCAATTAAAAGTGAAATTCAAAGTAATAGTAGTTTAAATACAAGTAGCAGTCGTCCACTTTCAGCTAATATTAATGGTTGTTCTCATAAAAAATTTGATAGTTATACTTGTGGAATTTATAATCCTGGAATGGATTTTAATCCTTTGAAAGTAACTTCTAGCACTAGCAATGTTTCAACTAGTTCAAATAATCTTAATTGTGATATGGAAAGTGAAGAGGAAAGTACTAATGGAGGTAATAAATATCTTTGTCCAAGAAGTCCAGTTTTAAGGAATATAAGAGAAAAAGAAAGCTTAATAGGGTTAAAAGAAGCATTAGAACTTTGGGAAAAAGATAGTTTAATTGGATTAAATGAAGCATTAAAACTTTGTGATCTTGGTAGTGGAAATAGTTTAATTGAATTAAATGAAGCATTAAAACTTTCTCTTCATAGTAGTTTTAATACTTCATTAAATAGATTAGATGGATCAGGTGAACATATAGGTAGTAATCATAATATGAATTTGATAGGAACGGAACGAAAAAATTCAAGAGAAGGAGATAGATTAACTGGTAGTAATAATAATTTAAATATGAATATAGTGGTGGAAAGAAGAAATTCAAAAGAAAGAGATATATTAAAACAACGAAGATATAATATATTTAATAATGATTTTTATTCAAAAAATTTTAAAATCCAATCCAGTCAATGTAGTGAAACCAGAAATTCATTACCACTTTCAGATAAAAGAAGTATTTTATCTGTAAGTGAAAATGATCTACGATTTTGTGGTACAAATGATAATACAAGTTACAGTGACGATAATGATAATTTTAAAGGAAGAATATTGAATAAAAATGATACCGAGGGTTCTCTTGATACAAATAATAATATAGAACATATGAATAAAATAAATTATACCATAAAAGAAGAAGAGGAGGAAATGTTAAGGGAAGGAGATAGTAGAAAAAATTCAAATAATTCAAACAATATCGATTCAAGTGATAACAGAGAAGATTTAACACCTAAGGATTATTATCAATCAAACACTTTTAATTCAAAATTAAGTAAATTTGATTTATATGGGGATGAGTATAATGAATACAAAAATATAAATAGTGAATCTTTAAATAATTTTGCCACTAATTTTGATAATGACACATTTTTAAAACAATTTAATGTGAAAGATAATTATCAAATAAAGGATATACTTTCTAGTAATATTATTAGAATAAATAATAATAATTCTAATAAAAAACTAGTAGTTCCTGTAATTAATGGTATTATTAACGAAGAAGCGAGAGGGAAAATCATGCGTTTTAGTTATCTTCAAAGAGAATTGAATGATATAAAAATGGACAAATTTGAATCAGTTGATGAACCGATAGAAAAGAACAAGAATGATATAAGGGAAGAGGAAAATATATCCAAAATTGAGGCACATGATAGTTTTTCTGATTTAGGTGATTCAATGGATGATAGTAAAACAGAGATAGATAAAAATAGCGATTCGGATCGTCCTAATTATAGAAGAAATAATAGTGAAAATGCAATAGATGAAAATAAACGAAAAGCAGATAAACGAAATGATGTTTTAGATGATAATGATAATATTCGTTATGCAAAAATATCAGGTCATGTTAAGGAAGCTTCACAATCTTCAGTTTCATTATCAACAAGGAAAAATGAATTAGGTCTCAAAATTGAAACCAATTATAATAAAGCACGGAGAAATAAAGTTTATCCATTATCAGATGATTTTGAAACATACCCATCAGGTAATGATATAGAGAAAAATAAAAATAAGGGTGAATTTATTAGTGCTAAAGTAAAAGGAAGTACTAAAATACCTGATACTAAAGGACCTTATACTTCTCAAGTTGATAATTACAATAATGATAATGAAGATAATGAAAGATATTTTGTTACATTGAATGATATGGAATGTAATGATGAGTGTAAAAAAGGAAAGTTAGATAAACAAGGTAGTGGCTATTTCTTAACAAATATTATTGAATATACTAATGCTGAAAAAGTTGTAGGAACCTTCTTATTTTTAAGATTTTTTGTTCCAGGTATGTTTGGATTTAAATAAAACTATATATATATATATATATATATATAATTTTTTTTGTATTATTTTGATATTTATAAAAGAATATTATATGGTATATAACACTATAATGATAAATTTTTTTTCATTTCAATATTAAATTTTAAAATAAATAAATATATATATATAAATACATAAATACTAAAAAAAGCCATTACATCACCTGAAAATTTTGGGTTAACAAAGCAAAAAATTACATCAAGTGAAAGAAAAAGTTTAATTATATGTGGTAAAGTACTGACTGCTCTATGTAATAACGTTAATTTTGGTAGTAAAGAAAAATATATGGAATATTTAAATCCATTTTTACAGGTTCATAGAGAAGAAGCAAGAGAGTTTTTACGATGGGCTATGACTATTGAAGATGTAATATATAGTATTATTTTAATAATTATTTAAAAAAAATGTATATTAATAAATATTTATAAATAATAATAATAATAAATAATAATAATAATAAATAATAATAATAATAATAATAATAATAATAATAATAATAATAATAATAATAAAACAGGATTCACCTGGACCTAGTGCGGTTGAAGGATTTAATGTATATACCATAGAATCTATATCAGCTACATCTAAATCAAAATTCGAAAATGATTTAGATAATATGATGGGTAAAAAAGATAGATATGAGAATGAATATTCATCAGAACAATCTTCGTATATAAGTTTAAACAATATAGAACCTAATACCCCTTCTGGAAAAAGTAGTAATGAAAACAAACTAAAATATAAAGCAGAAACTTTAGTTACACCGAAGAAGAAAAGTGCAGCAGCAAGAAAACGTTTAGTATATTCAGCAGATGAAGGTACTCAGTTTAATTCTATGCCAATCTTAAATGTTGAAGGTGATGAAAGTTTTGAACAATTATATACAAAAGAAAGGGTACAAAAAAGTAAAGAAAATTTGAATTCGAAAAAAACAGGAAGTTACAAGCAAAATCTTAAAATTGGTTCAGTAAGGGTAAAACATATACTTGATTTAGATTCATCAAAAAATAATAATGTTAGAAATCTTAATTCCATAGATATTAAAAAAGATTTCGAATTAGAAATAAAAGATATTGTAACATTTTTATCAAAAAATATTCATTTATTAGAAAAAGAAATTGAATCTAAAACAAGCATTATCCCACTTGAAGAATCAGAAGTATGATAAAAAAAAATAAATATATAAAAAAAATATATGTATATATATATATAAAGAAAAAGTAATAATGATAAATATAATTTATAAACTAATGATTTATTATATTATTATTGTAGGGTGTGTATAGTGGATTTCTTGAATTAAAACAACTTATTTTCTTGTCAGAAGACAATAATTCTATGAAAGGATGGTTTAAGAAAATCTTTAAGTAATTTATTATATAATTATTATTTAATTATTGTTTACTTTATATTATTATTATTATAATTAAATAATAATAATATATAATTATTATATAGGGCAAAATATAGTAATTCTTTAGAAAATATTAATCGTAAGTTTTAAATAATATTATATTTAATTGGATATATATTTAGAAAATAAATTAACTTTAAATATACAAATTTATTTAATTATAGAAAAATCATTTAGCAAATCAAGACGTTCATCAAATAATAACATTCTTTTAAATTAATGTCATAAAATACCAATATAATTTTAAAACAATAATAATAATAATAATAATAATACCATTAATAATATACAAAAATATACTGCACTTTATCAATATATAAATAATAATTCTCAACAAATCTTTATATTAGTATATATATTTATATACTTATGTATATTATTTCTATTTTTTTTCTTATTTTATTATATTCATTTATTTAGTTATTTTTAATATTAATTATTGATTTTTTGGAATTTTCGTTGTTAACATTTATTTATTAATAAAAGTATTAAATATGAATCAATATATACATATCGTAAAATTATCTATCATATTTAATATTTTAATATTTTATATATCATTGGATTTTTTTTTTATTTTTTTTTAAAAAAATATAAAAAACATTTAAATTAAAAAAAATTAAATTATTGATTTTTATTTAATTATAATATTTTTAAAATAAAATGAAATAAAATAAAAATAAGAATATTTTATACTTTTCAATATAAATTATCTACTCCATAAAATAAAATAAAATAAAATAAAATAAAACATAAAATAAAATAAAATAAAATAAAATAAAATAAAATAAAATAAAATAAAATAAAATAAAATAAAATAAAATAAAATAAAATAAAATAAAATAAAATAAAATAAAATAAAATAAAATAAAATAAAATAAAATAAAATAAAATAAAATAAAATAAAAATAGGAATACTTTATACTTTTCAATATAAATTATCTACTCCATAAAATAAAATACTCATTTTAAATTATAATAAAAAAAAAAAACATCTCAAATCCAATACCACGGAGGGAAACTCTACCCACAACCTTAACAATCCATTCCAATTACCTTACAAATCTTTTTTTTTAATTCTTACTATATTGCTAATCACAATGCTCTGCATAAGAAACAGCAAAACCACCATTATTTAACACTATCGCCCCAAACATATTTCTGCCATCCCATGTATCCTCAATCTCATTATACAATATTTCTCGATCTTCTATAGAGTTCGAATACTCAGCAATTTTATCAATTAACTCCTCAAAAGCCCTTTCTTCGTAACAAGCTTTCTGTATCAAATCAGCGTGCTTAACCATCCACTCACTAGAGGAAGAAGAACTATCTTTTTTTGAGTAAGAATTAACAACAGAAACTGAAGAATTTTTGTCTTCGGTCTGATCAACAGCTACTCTCTGCCTTTTTCTTGATGGCTCGAAATCACTAGACGTTTTTCCACCATCCTGTTTTATATTCATTCCACTAAATAACAAAAAAGTATTATATATAACGTAGATTGAAAATAATATTATATAATATTTAACTAAATATTTATATATATATTAATATGAAATAATATAATAAATTTTTAGTTAAAATTTTATTAATATTGTATTTAATATATTAATAGCCAATCATATTAATTATAAAATCCCTTGTAATGTAAATATTAAATACAGTAACACAATTGTTATTTATTTTTTAATTAATAAAAAATTTATATATAATGAAGGGGATTAAGGATAAATAAATAAATAAATAAATAAATAAATAAATAAATAAATAAATAAATAAATAAATAAATAAATAAATGAATAAATAAATAAATAAATAATATTTAATTATTATATTATATAATTTATTTTTTTTATTAAATTATTCTTTAAAATAAAAGTGTGCTCGATAATTAAAATTATAATAAAAATTTAATAATAAATAAGTAAATAAATAAATAATAAATAAAGTATAATAAATTATTTAATTAAACAAATACTTTCAAGATGGCTAACGAAATGAGTATTGATGATATGGTTAAAATGCTACAAGAAGAAGTAAGAAAAGTCGAAAATTTCGATGATGCTGATGGAAGATTAGATATTGCCTCTATGAATAAAGTATTAATTATAAAATCTATTTGTATCATAATATAAATAATATCAATATTAATTATAAATGTTAATTATAAATTTATACTTAAATAATTATCTATATTATATTTATTGTAACATTTATAAAATAATTTTTAACATTATAATAATAGCAAATTGATAATGCAAATGCTCTTTTAGATATTTTAGAAGCTAAATATAATAAATTTGATGCTACATTAGATGCAATGTTAAAAGAAATTGAAGAATCAGAAAAAGCAAAGAAAGAAAATAAAGAAGAAAAAAAGGAAGAAAATAAAGAAGAAAAAAAGGAAGAAAATAAGGAAAATTAAAGTCTTTGGATATTTTTTCATTTCATTCAATTATTTTATTTAATTACAATTATTAACGGAAAAACTTTCATTTGATAAAATAATTACATACAATTTTAAATTAATTAATTAATTAATTAATTAATTAATTAATTAATTGCAAGAATAATAAAAATGTTTTTATATATGAGCATTTTAAACATTCATTGAACAACCAAAGTATATATATATATAACAAACAAAGAATGTTTTATAACAATTAAACAATTAATTTTATAAAATTTATAAAATATATATAAAATAATTCAAATTTAATGATAAAATAATAAAAGTAATATTATTACAATAATAATAATAATAATAATAATTATAATAATAATAATTATAATAATAATAATTATAATAATTATAATAATAATAATAATAATAATAATTAATGATAATAATAAAATAAAATAAATTATAAAATTTATAATTAATAATCATAATATAATAGATATAACAAGCAAACAAACAACAAACAACAATAATAATCATCAAAATAATTATATACTTTTATTTAAGAAAAAAATTAAAATAAAAATAAAAATTATTAAAAAAATATTTATACAAAAATTTTAAGAATTTTTAAATATTTTAATGGTTATATATTATATATTTTTTTATTTTATAATAAAAATTACAGAAATATATATGTATATATATTTATATATGAAAATAAGTTATTTAAATTTTTGTTTTTGGTATATGAAAAGAATAATAATAATAATATATATTTATATAATATTATATATATTATGATTTTTTCTGTTTTTTCCTTTTTAATGCTTCATTAAATGATGTGCATTTCTTTCTTTTTAATAAAGGTATATAATTTATTGTATTTGATTTTGAAATTTTATCCTTAATAGATATTTTTTGAATTCGTTTAAAATTATACCAACCATCCAAGTTATGGGATTGTATGAATTTTAAAATATTAACAAACTGTTGATTAAATACATTTTTACTTTTCGTTTTTGGATTATTATCGATTTCATTATTTGTATTATTAAGCAGTTCTTGAAAATCCCACTGGTCTAATAAAAGTTTGGAAATAAGAGAAAGTTTAATTACTTCATTTTGCCAAGTTTCTAAAAGAACTGTTAAATTTCTAATATAATTAATACAAATATTTTCATCTTTTCGTTTTACATTTTTGTCATTATTTAAATCTGTTTTCATTGATAAAGGTTTAGATTTATTATCATTAATCCAATAAAATGTATTTTCTGGATAACCAGCATCTACAAGTACTAATGGTATTTCAGGTGCTAAATCATAGATTGGTTTACCTTGATCATTTTCATCATTTACATCAAATAATTTATCAATAATATCTATATTTTCTTTATGCTTTCCAATAAGAAATAAAATAGCCATACAACAACGTACTTGATGCCATAAGAAAGCCATACTCTTAATCTCAAAAACATATATATCAAATGGATTATATGGGGATATATCTTTTTTATTATCATCATTATTTAAAGAAGACAATGATATTGATGATGATGACTCAATCATTTTTTTATCTGTATTATTTTTGTAATAAAGCTCAGAAATATCACTTGCTTTGAAAATTGAACAACTATAAATGGTTCTTTCAAACTTATTATGTTTTGTTGGGTCTATTTTACAAAAATTTCTAAAGTCATGAAGACCTTCTAATTTTTTACATGCTTTTTGCATTAATTCTATATCAAGATCTTGCTTTGTAAAAAAATAATTATATTTTCTATAGGAACAATTATATCTTGCGTGAAAGGAAGATTTTATAGGTGACCATGCTAAAACACGAATATCAATTGGTAACATACGATTTAACATACTAACATAATCCATTTCATTTTCTGTTGCTTGAATTACTGCTTCAGGTATCGGTTCCGATAATATATTATAATTTAAATTTTCATTGTCGATATCCATTGAATTTTCAATTTTACCACAATCATTTTTTATTTCATTATCATTTGAATTAACATTTTCATTTGAATTATCACCATTTTTAATATCTACTTCTTTACTTTTTTTTAAATTTTTTAATTCTTCATAACTATAAATGCCTTTTTTTGGGTCATTTTTTAAAGATGAACGTACATACAATCCAACAATTTGAGAAAAGGCACTTACACCTTTATCTGTACGACCACATAAACTATAATGACAAGTCTTTCTATCTTGAATTAATTTAAGTGATTTTAATACTTCAAATAGGTGACCCTCAATCGTATTTACATTTTTGTCTTGTGTTTGTTCAGCAAAACCTTGATAATTCCAACCAAAATATGCAATTTTTAATGCAATATATCTATAACAACATTTTGTAAAATCAAATTCACGTTTTCCTTTATTACCTTTATGGTTATTTTCTGTATTATTATTATTATTATTGTTGTTGTTGTTGTTGGTATTGTTATTTTTATTATTTGTTTTAATATTCTTTTTTATATATTCTATAAGATCTTTTTTATCCCATGATTCAAAATCTAAATTATTATTAGAATTATTTAAGTTATTACTCATTTATTTTTACTTGAAAAAATTATAGAAAAAAAGATAATTGTAATTTTTTTTTTTTTATTCAATATAAATTTGATTTATTTGTACATTCATATATATTAAGCCACAATAAAAATACATTATTATATTTATAACTTTAGATGTATTATTTATCAAACCAAAAAAAATTTTACTGATTTAATTAAAAAATAGTATGTATTTATATATTATTGATTAAATTGTTTAATTTAAAAATTATAATATAATATTATATTATTAAATGCTACTTCTTTTAAAAAAAAAAAGTATAAATAAATAAAGTAACATATTTTTTTTCTAAAAAAAAAAAGTGGAAAAAAAGATACAAAAGAAATCTAGAAAAAATATTAATAAACGATAGAAATAAAAGGAATTATAATATTTTTTAAAATATGCAAATATTATATTTAATTATTATAATTTAATATCCCAACGAAGAAGAATAATCTATTATTTTATGATACTATAAAAAAGAAAATTTTGTATATTAAAAAATATTGATAATTAATCTTTTAAATTAATATTTATTTAATTATAACTTTTTATTATTATTATAATAACTAAAAAGTTTGCAATATCAAAGGAAAAGATAACATTTTTATCATAAAAAAGAAATATTATCATCAAGATTTATTACAAAACAAAAAAACAAAATAAATAAAAGTAAAATAAATAATCTTTAAATAATAAAAATAAAATTAAACTAAAAAATAAAAAATAAAATAAAAAATAAAATAAAAATAAAAACAAAAAAAAAAAAATAAGAATAAAAAGAATAAAAAATAACAACAAAATTATATAGAAAAAATTAGATTATCAAATATAAAATACAAATAATACAACATGAAAACACTATTTTTATTTACTTTGATATTACAACTCGCATGTTTTATTTTCGCTAAAACTAATTCCTTAAGTGGCAATAGAGTTTTAGTAATTTTAGATAAAGAAGAAGATAAAAAGGAATATTCAATTTTCTTTAAAAGTCTTAAAGGTAAAGAAAAAATAATCTAATATATGTTAATAAAAATAAAGATTTTTTTTTTTTTTTTATTCAAAAGAAAAAAAAAAAAAAAAAAAAGAAGTAATTCAATTAAATCAAAGAAATGTCTCTCTTTTTATTTAATTTATAATAAATATTTTGTGATCAAAATAAGACGAAAAAGAAAAATAATATAAATTATTGAATATACTAATAACAGAAGAAATAAATATAATATTAATAAAATTTAATAATAAATATGTTTTTTTATATTCTTATTATAATTATTTTTTTTCATAATATTGTATATATAGAAAGAGGATTTGATCTTAGTTATACTACTGCTTCAAATGAAAAGCTTGAAATTATTAAATATGAAGAGAGTTTATATGATCATTTAATATTATTCGCTCCAGAAACTGATTGTATGATATATTAATTTTCTTAATATTCTTTAAAATCACAAATTATATATTATTTTTCTTAAAAAACAAAAAAGTAACAATATGAAATGGAATCTAAAATCTAATTTTTTTAACTATATTATAAATATATAAAATTTAATTAATAAAATTCAAAATTCAATATTGTCAATATATAACTGTGAAATAGATTATGAAAATGATATAAATGCTAAACAATTTATTGAATTTATTGACAAAGGTGGTAATATTTTACTCGCTGCTAATGAAAATACTGGAACTATTATTCAAGATTTATTATATGAATTTGGAGCTAAAGTTGATGAACCAAAATTCACTGTTTTTGATAATTTCGTTCACAATAGCACTACTCCAAACGTCTTAGCTATTGAAGAATTAGAAAATAAAATTTCATTAGATAAGCTTGAAGCTCCAGTTTTATATTATGGTACTGCTATTAAATCTAGTAATAAGAATCCATATGCTAAACCACTTTTAGTTGGTGGACCAGCTGCTTATTCTTGGGATGATACAGTTGTTAACAAAGCTCCATTAGTTACTGGAAATAATATTGTTTTAGTTCACACTTTACAAGCTATCAATAATTCTAGAATTGTTATGACCGGTTCAACAAAAATGTTTACTGATAAGTAAGTTTTTTTTAAACAATAGTAATAATAATAGTATTAATAATAGTAGAAAAAATATATAATATGTATGTACATAATTATTTTTTATATATAATTTATTTATGATTTTATTAAATAAAATTTCTTTATAAAATCTTTAAATTTTATGTTCATTTACTTTGATTATTAGGTACATCAATTCACCAGTTAAGATTAATGATAAAACGTAAGTTAATAATTTATAATGCCATATACATATATAAAAATATTAAAAATATTATAAAACAAACAAGTATTAATATTTACAATTTATATATTATTCATATTTATATAATTATTAATATTATTATTATTATTATTATTATTATTATTATTATTATTACTATATAATTTTTATTAAAAAAATATTATATATTTAGTTATAAAAAATCAGGAAACTTAGATTTTATAACTAATATTTCCAAGTGGACTTTCCAAGAAAAAAAGGTATTAAAGGTTGTTTCTTCAAAGCATCATAAAGTTGGTGAAACTGAAAGACCAGAATATTATACTATTAAGAATAATATGGTAAATTATTTATTTACTTATTTATTTATTTTTTTATGTAAATATATAATAATATTATCAAATACATTCATTATTTCTTTTATAGTACTAAATTTATATTGTAATTATAATTATTATTATTATTATTATTATTATTATTATTATTATTATTATTATTATTATTATTATTATTATTATTATTATTATTATTATTATTATTATTATTATTATCAATTATTTATTATATAGCATTATGAAATTGAAATTGCTGAATATAATGATGGTGTTTGGCAACCATTTAATGCCACTGATATTCAATTAGAATTAATCATGCTTGATCCTTACATTAGAGTTACTTTAAAACAACAACCAATTACTAATCCAAATTCATCTACTTATGCTATTGATTTAATGGTACCAGACCATTGTGGTGTCTTCACTTTTAAGGTTGATTATCGTCGTTACGGTTTATCTTGGATTAAAGAATCAGATGTTATTGCTATTCATCCACTTCACTACAACGAATTCCCACGTTACTTGATTCAAGGTTTACCATATTATTTCGGTGCTTTCTCTATGCTTGTTGGATTTATTATTATTTCTATTTTAGCTTTATACCATGAAGATGATTCAAGTAATAATAAAGTCAATAAAGAAGCTTCTACTAAGAAAAAGACAAATTAAGGAATTAAGAAAATGATAGATATAAATTAATAAATAAAACCTAATAACAATAATAATATATACATATATAATTAGCATATATTTTAGAAAAACAATAATAAAAAAAAATATAATTAATAATAAATATTTAATAATTATAATTTTTTAATCTTTCTGCAATTTAAAAATATATAAAAAAAAATTAAAAAAAAAATAAAAAATAAAAAAAAAAATAAAAAAATAAAAAATAAAAAAAAAATAATAAAAAATATATATTTATAAAAAAAATGTAATAAACAATTAAAAATAAAGATATAAAAAAAAAAATAAAAAAAAAATAAAACAAATATAATCAATAAAAAAAAAAAAATTAGAATAAATTTTTATATATTAGTAGTGTAGCAAAAAATAATTTATTAAAATTAAAAATATATAAAACTTTTTTTTTAAAAATATTTTTTAAATTTTTAATAAATTATTTTTTAATATTATGATTTTATTTTATTTAATATTATTTTATATTTTATTTTATATTTTTTTTTTTTTTTTTTTATTTTTTATTTTATTTTATTTTTATTTTTTTTTTTTTTTTTAATATTATGTCTTCAATTATAATTTATTATTTATTATTTAATTTTTATTATTTATTTATTTATTTATTTATTTTTTTAATTTTTAAATTATGTTTGTTTTTGTCTTTTGTCTTTTGTCTTTTGTCTTTGTCTTTTGTCTTTTTGTTTTTATTTATTTTTTTATTTTCTCTCTTGATGATAATTATTTTTTGTATATGCATTTGAATTCTCTCTCTTTTTTTTTTTAATAATTTAAAGGCTAAATATGTATTATTATATATGAAATGAATTATTTTTGTTTATATATATATATTAATTATTTGGAATGATGATTACTATTATTATTTAAATAAAACAAAATTAACGCATTAATATTTAATTTTTATTTTCATTTTATACCTATTAAATAATATTATTATAAAATATTATTACTTATGATATAAATGTATTTTTTAAATGAAAACTATAATTATTAAATCAAAATGAATATATAAAAAAAATATGATTTTTTTCAATTTTTTTTTTTTTTTTTTAATTGCTATAAATTATATTAGTTTATAATTATTGATTTTTTTTTTAAATAAACTAATTCTTATGATTATTCTTTATTTTTTTATTTTATTATGTATTTTTTATTTTATTTTTGAATTTATTTGATTTAAAATTTTATTCTTGTTTTTGATCTTCAAGTTTTTGTAATTTGGCTTCAGCAAATTGGTATACTGGAATGAATCTTTCTTTGAAACTACAATCAGCAAAAAGATCGGGTAAAACTTTAAGTCCTCTACCATTCCACATCTTTTTAGTAATTTCAAATACAATTACACGTATTAAAAGGAATAGACCAGCCATACCAGCTATATAAGCAAAAGTTTCAACTAAAGCTAATATGACATCATATGTAATATGATGACTATTTTCATGATTCTTGTATATACGTTTATAAAAACGTGAAAAAATAAGAGCAATAACTAAAAATACAGAAGCTATACAAATAACTAAGAATAGTTTAACTTTATTTTCCATTGTATTAACGTAATTCCAAACATAATTTTGATTTAATTCAAATTGTTTATTATTTTCTGGTTTAGCAGTTATAACTGGAAGAGCATGTCTTGAGATATTTTCTTCAACAGTTACTGCTTGAATAAGGTGATATTCTAATAATTGGTTAAGAATTTTTTCAGCATCTTCAACACATTCAATAGCCGGTAAAAATTGATGATCTGGATCATTATTTTGTTTTTCATTATCAAATGAAGATACATAATTAAAATATTCAAATCTTAATAAACTATTTTTAGCAGTTTCACCTATAATATTACAAAATATTTACAAATGATAATGTATATGTAATTTATTAAAAGAAAAAAAAAAAAAAAAAACATACACATACACAATTTTTATATATAGATATATAGATATAAATATAAGTATGTGTTAAATAATTATAATAGATAAAAAGATATTAAAAGGTATACATAATACAATACAATATATATTAGAAAAGTTTGTTAATAACATATATATATAAAATTATAATAATGATATTTATTAATAAAAAATATATATAATATATAAAATATATCTACATTAAATGTAATAAAAAAAAAATTATATGTCGATTAAAACCCAAATAAAAAAAAAAAAAAAAAAAAAAAAAAAAAAAAAAAAAAAAAAAAAGAACAAATAATTTTTAAGAATACTAATTAAAATATTAAATTTTGTTTTAGTAATTAAATAAAAAATATTTATAATGTTCTCTACGATATTCAAAATACCATCAAAATAGAGAGCTTTTTCTCCATCAAAATTTCCTATTTTCTTTTTCATTATTTTTTGAAGATAATTGGAAACTTCAATTAATTCAATGGGAGCATCTGTATAATCCATGTTTATTTATAACTTTTTATAATCTTGAATACTAATTACATATATATATATATTTTAAAAAAAAATAATAAATATAGAAAAACGTAATTGTTATTAAAAATATGAAAAAAAAATATTTAATATTAATAAAAAAAAAAAAATGGATAAAACAAAAATCAGATAAGAAAATTATTTTTTAATTATGAAAATATTAAAAAAAAGATAATTCATTCTTTAAAATTAATTTCAAATAAAAAAAAAAAAAAAATACTAAATACCTTACTTTTTTCTTTTTATATATATTAATTAAAATATAATAAAATACTTTACTATTTATTTATTGTTACTTCAAACTGAATGATTATATAGGATAATAAATATATATATCCTTTATATTTCCTAAGGTTTTGAGATTATTTTTTCTAAAAAGTTTTAATGTTCAATAAATTTTTTTTATAAATACATTTATTAGAATATTCATCAAATAAAATTCTATTTTTAATTAATCATTAATAATTTATTTATTTATTTAAATATTATTTAAATATTTATTTATTTATTTATTTATTTATTTATTTATTTATTTATTTATTTATTTATTTATTTATTATTTATTTATTTATTTATTTATTATTAATTTATTTAATTAATTAATTATTTTATTTATTTACTTATTTATTTATTTATTTTTAGAAGTTAAACTTTAAATAATTATTCTATTTTTATTTATTATAAATAATAATTGTTAAATGGTGTGTGTGCTTTAACATTTAAAAAAATATAGAGAGATTTATACTAAATCTGGCTTATATCAAAAATATTAAAATAGTTGATTAATTAATTGTATAATGTATTTCAAATAAATTATAGCTATAAATATAGAAATTAATTTGTATAAAATAAATTATTTCATTATTTAAATTATTCGAATTGACACTCATATAACTCATATAAAAAAAATTAAATATTGAATGTAAATACAATATTTCTCTTCCTTCCCATAAAAGGACCGATATCTCCACCAAAGAAATAACTGGGTTCTTACTCTAGATAATTAATTAATTAAAACTTTATTTATATACTTTGTAGTTATAATATATACTTTTATTATAGTAAAATAATAATAATATATAAAGACATATTTTTGAATTTATAATTGGGAAGTGTAATTTTTATAATAAGGTTTATTGTATAATAAACAAAGTTAAAAAAAATAATTAAATTATTAATAGAAATATAGAAATTATTCATAAATTTATGTAGTTCATGTTTACGCATGATTATTTATCTGCCTGATTATTACATATGAATTTTAATGTAATAAAGAATAAATTTATGTATTATAATTTTTATTTTATATCATTATATTAATATTGTTAATGTATATAGAACATTCTATTATTCTAAAAGTATATAAATACATTTTATAGATTTTTTAAATAAATTATAACAGAGTGTCCTGACTATTCAAAGATTAGAATCATTATATGAAACCATACAGGAAATGCTAGTAGTGATGCCACTAATACTTTAATGAACAATCAAGTTGTTTTATTATCTCTTATTTTATTTCTTATTTTTGCACTTTTCAAATAGATGGGAAGATAGTGTTGAAATAAAATGAAAATAAATTTATATACAATTTATTATATTATAATAATTAATAAATTTATAAATAATACATAATGAACAACCTATAAAATTAATTAATAAAATTATTATATAGTGTTAGTTAATATGATATTATATATATATTTATATATTGATATTTTATAGAAATTGTATATATAAACTGTATAATCAATACTACCATATGGTATATAATATTATTAATGTTATAAAAATATATGAGTTTGAATAAACAACCATAGGTAACACATTTTAATATGATAACCATTTTTAATTTGTATAAAGAAAATAAAAATAAAAAATAAAAAATTTATTATTCAAAATAAAAAAAAAATGTTATCATTAATTGAAAATATGTGTATAAAAATAATAATCAAATAAATAATATATAGCATTATTTAATAGAAATAATTTAAATATATTTTTATTTTTTATTTTATTTTTATTTTATATTTTTTTTATTTTATTTTATTTTATTTTATTTTATTTTTCATTCCATTCTAAATTACATTTATGTTTATAGGCGCAATCAAAGATGTATTTCAACAACAATTATAGCATTGCCAGAATTTTTTTTTAATTAAATTAAATTTAATTAACTTTAATTATTCATTTTTTTTTATTAAATTAAGAATATCATATATTGAATAAACACATCTTTATATATATTTTTTCATTTTTTTCAATTTAAATAATTATATTTTAATAAATATGGGATATATTTCATGTATTGAATAATTGTAACTTCATTCAATTATTCATATCAATTTTAATAAGTATAATTATTTAAATAATATTATTTCTATTACAGTTATTAAAATTTAGAAAATGTCACTTCTATTATGACTACTTGAAAAAAAAAAATATATATATATATATATTATATATATATACTACTCTAATATATTATTAAATATATAAATTTTCAAAAACATTTTTATAAATATAATACTTCTATTATGACTACTTGAAATATATACATATATTTTATATATATATACTACTCTAATATATAATTAAATATATAAATTTTCAAAAACATTTTTATAAATGTAATAATTCTTTTTTATATAATATTTTATAAATGTAATAATAAATAAATATTATTTAATTAAACAATTTAATTAAACGTTTTTTTATAATATAATAAGTTTTTCTAAATATTCTTTTATAAATGTAATAAATGTAATAAATGATTTCTAATTCTTTATTAGTTTTATTCTATAGAAAATTAATTAAAAAAATAATAAAATGATTAGAAATAGTGTAACTGCATATATTATAATAAATATTCAATAGTTAATAAGAAATAATAAATTTTTGTAATATTTAATATTTGTCATACATTAAAAGTGGATACTTTCAAAATAAATTAAAAAGTATACACATCAAAAAAAAAAAATATTAGACAACCAAATATTTATGAATTATTATTTTCAATGAGTATTAAATTATATATGTTATATTCTTCCTTTACACATAATACATAATAAAAAGAATTAAAGAACATTAATATAGTTCTTATATAGAAAAACTTCCTTTTATTATTTATTTATTTATTTATTTATTTATTTATTTATTTATTTATTTATTTATATCTGTAATTTCTTTTTCTTTTTTTTTTTTTTTCTTTTTTTTTGTTTTTAGTATTAGCCATAATATATTTTGAATGTATTATAATATATATAAATAATTAATGAATATAAATTATGTTGAATATGCTAAATAATTTATAATTTATTTATATTATTATAATTACATTTTTTATTTAATGTTAAATGCATTAATTTAATTATATGTATATAACGGTTACACAAAAACAAATAACCCATTAATTATTATTAACTTATTCCTATATAAATGACATAAAAAAATTTTTAAAAATTCTTATAATAAATGTATTTTATTATAATATATTATATTATAAAATAATTTATTACAAAATTTTGTATTTATTAAAAAATACCAAAAAGAGAAAAAAGAATTTACAAAATTGAACCCAAAGTTTAAAAAAAGATATATTAATTAAATTAGAAAACTATAAAACATATAAAGTTAAAGTACAAAATAAATTTAAAATATATAGATGAATGTATTTTAATATTAATATTATATATATAAACAATATAATAAAATAAAAAAAATTTAAATTAAATTTTTTTTAATAAATTGTAACTTTCATATTTAGTCATTTTTTTATTGTTACCATTTTTTTAATTTTTAACATAAATGAAAATAAAAAACAGATAAATATTTTATACAATATCGACCGACTGGTTTCTATATTTTTTTTTATAAAATATATATAAATTATTAAATTTTAGTTTTTATATAATAAAAGTTTTTTTTTTTTTTTTTTTTTTTTTTTTTTTTATTTTTTATAATTACTAAAAAATATTAATAATATTATTTTTTATTTTTTTAAAAAAGAAAATAAAATAATGTATTAATATTTTAAAAGTAAAGTGTTTTTAAAGGAAAACTGTTGGTTTTCTTAATTTAAAAAAAAAAAAAAAAGAAAAAAAAAAAAAAAGAAAACAAAAAACAAAAAAAAAAAAAAATAAAATAAAACAACCATAAAAAATTGAATGGAAATTCTTTTTTCAACTTAGTAAAAAAATAATTCATTTTAATTTTTTTTAAAAAAGAGTATATATTTAATTAAGGATAATAAGTATCCTTATATCAAGTATAAATTATACTTTTTAATTATACTTTTATAACAGGAGTTTTCTTTTTTATTTTTTATAAAAAGAATTAAAGAAATCTTTTTACGCATTTTTTAAATAATATTTAATAATTATTTGAAGCATATATATAAAATATAACTAATAATAACAATAAACAGTCAAGAAAAAGAAAAGTTAAATAACTACTTGTATATACTATTTTTAAATATATTAATTTAAGATTAAAAATTTTATATATTCTTGATTGTTTATAATATTTTTTTTTTATATTATAATATTATTCAAATAATTTTTATTTAAATACTTTAAATACGCATAACAAAAGAAAAATTTCTATTTTTAAAAGGCTTTTTTTTATTTATTTAATTTCCTTTTTATATATAGATATTTTATAAATATATCGTCTTACTATAAATAACTATTTATGTTTTATATAATAAGGAAAGTAAATATAGCAAATAAGAAAATAATATAATAATAAATAAGAAAGTGAATTAATAAATAAATATATACATAACTAAATAAATAAGTAAATAAATAAATAAAATTAATAAAAGAAAGAATTTATATATTTAATCAGTAATACATTCTATAAATATTTTTTATAAATATAATAGAAAAGTATATACAGTTTGATTCAATATATATATATTTAAAACAATTTATAATTTTAAAATTAAATAGTACGATATTACATAATATTTATTAAAAATAATAAAAATTCAAAATGTCAAACATTAATAATATGACAAACATAGATGAAAATATTTGTCAATGGAATCTTAATGTACATAATTGTGAAGATGAAGATTATTTTCGTTCTGTCTATATCATTAAATTAGTTATAGCTGGATGTGTTTCATTATTGGATTCAGCATTAATAATTTATCGTATAGGATTAAAACGTAGAAATATTATAACACCATATGGTATAGCATCTATTGATGGTTTATTATTATGTACAGGCTTATTTGCATATAGTAAGATATTAATAATTTTTTTCTCTATTCAACTTTTTTTAATATAAGCAAATTTTATACAATATATTATTTATGTTACTTTTTGAATTACTAATAATTATTAAAATTTTGAATATTTTTAAATATATATCATATTAATAAAATTTTAAAAAGCATCAATTATTCAATCATTTGTCATTTTACATCCAAAAAGCATAAATAATGATTTGGTTCAAGAATTTATATATCAATGTCCATTTATATGTGTATTAGTTGCTTTACAACTTTATTTAACTGGAACGTAAGTTTTTTTATTTTAAATTTTTTTTTTTAAATATATTTCTATCTATTATATAAAAGTTTAATAATAACAAAAAAAAAAAAAAAATAAATAAAAAAAAAAATAACTTGATATCAATATATATATTAATATTTGTATATTTAATTTAAATATATATATTTTAAATTCATTTTAGTTTAAATGCTTCACCAAGATATCCAGGAACAAAAATAAGGTTCCCAAGACCAAGGATAACAAATTTAATCTCATTAATATGGTTTATTATATGGTTTAGTATAGAAGTTGTAGGAATTTATTATGTTGGTATTAACAGAATAAAAAAGCAAGAATCAAATAAAGAAGAAAATATTAGAATGTATTCATTATGGATATTAATAACATACATTACATTTTGTATCGCATGTTTGGTAAACTTTTTGTTATTTTTATTATTTGGTATTAATTTGGCAAAAGCAGCAAACCGTTCATTAAAAGACATGTATCGTTCTAAAAAAATAAAGACAAATGTTGTTGTTCCTATTCGAATTGCTATTTTAAAGGTATAAATAAAATAATATACGCATATTAAATAAAAATCTTATTTATATAAATATATAAATATATAAATGACAAATTAATAATAATAATAATAAAAATAATAATAATAATAATAATAATAATAATAATAATAATAATAATAATAATAATAATAATAATAATAATAATAATAATAATAATAATAATAATAATAATAATAATAATAATAATAATAATAATAATAATAATAAGATGAAATGGATCCATTATGCATGTAACATAATTATGGCTGTATTTGCCTTTATGTTTGGCTTTATGGCTTTTGGAGAAAGATTTGTTTTTGAAAATTTAAATGCATCTAAAATAGTATGTGTTTTAATGAATATAATTCCACCTGCTTGTATTTTTGTCACATTACTTTGTATTGTTTATGGGTATATATATAAATTATTTTATTTTATGTTTTATGTTTTACGTTTTTTTTTTTTTTTTAAAAAAATTTTATGATATGATATTATAATAAGTTTATTATTTCTTCTTTTCTTTTTATACTTTTTTTTTTTTTTTAAAAAAAAAAAATTAATATATAAAAATTATATTATTAATGATTATAATTAACTATATAACTAATAGCGAAGCTCGTTCAGAAATTATTACAGTCTTCCCATCTACACATCCTGAAGAAGATGAATATCAAATGAACTAAACAAAAACAATCATTATACTCAGGAGAATAATAATTCTTTATTTCAAAATAATAATAATAATAATTAATAAATAATAATGCTTTATAATATCATTATTATTTAATGTGTAATACGTATATATATAATAATAATAAATAATCTCATAATTTAATTTTTACATATTATTTATGTTAGTTATAAAAATGTTAATGAAGTAAAAAAGATTCATTTAATTTTATAAAAAAAAAACTTAATAATTAATAATTAATAAAAGTAATAATAACTTTTTTTTTTTTAAATATATTTCTAGATAAAAATAATAAAGTAAATTTAGAGAAATTAAGAAAAAAAAATAATAAAATTAGAAAAAAAAAATTAAAAAATAAAATAAAATTAAAAAATAAAATAAAATTAAAAATAAAAAATAAATAAAATAAAATAAACTAAATATTAAAAAAAAGTATTATAAAAATTTAATAATTATAAAGTTACAGAAATGAATTAATAATTATAAGAAAAAGAAAATAGCCAAGTTTATTGGAAAAAAAATATAAATATATAAAATAAAAATATAAATAAATAATTAATAATAAACAATTAAAAGAAATAAATAAAAGTAATAGAATAAAGAATAGAATAAATAAAATAAATAATAAAAAAAAAAAAAGTTAAAAATGATATAGTTTTTATTTTTATTCTTTTAATTTATATTTTTATATTTTATTTTTTTTTATAATTATTATTATAATTATTATTATTAGAATAATAAAATAAAAAGAAATTTCGTTAAATTTGATCATCTATAAATTTAATAATAATCCTTTTTATTTATTTATTTATTTAATTTTTAATTTAATAAAATAAAATTTAAGTTCTTATTATTTAACTTTAAATTCTATTTTTCATTTTTTGTTTGTTTGTTTTTTTATTTTTGTTTTTGTTTTTGTTTTTTTTTGTTTTAGTTATTAAATTTTAAACAATTATTTTGTGTAACTTTATTATTATAAAATATTACTTCTATGACAATAATAAATAAATAAATAAATAAATTAATAAATAAGTTTATATATAAAATATACCACAAAATAAATAAATCAATAAATAAATGAATGAATGAATTTATATGTATATAAAATATATAAGAGAAGAGTAAAAATAAATTCAAAAGCTGTAATAATTTAATTATTCTAATAACTAATAATTATTAGATCGAAAATTTTATTAAATATTATATTACTTTATTACTTATGTTCTTAAATTTATTCTATTTATAAATAAAAAATTTTTCTTTTATCTTTATAATAAATATGTTACAAATTAAAAAAAAAAAAAATAGTTAAATAATAAAAGAAATTAGTAAATGAGGAATGGCTGCAATTCTAAAATACTAAACTTGGAAATTTTAGTTAAAGAAACTTAATTAAAGGAAAATGAAGTTCATAACAAAGTTAAGAATATCGAGGAATTAAAGAAATTAATGAACATGTTATTTTGAACAATGAAAGTCTGATAAATTCAAATAAACTATCCAATACATTCAAAAATGTAAAGAATAGAACTCTTACCTCCTAATACTATTATGCAATATTTAGACATATAAAAGTTTCTAAAAATCTCTTTATTATTTGGATTTTTTTCATTGAAACACAATCTTGAAAGTCTTCATTTTCTCTTTTTCGGTGTACCTCCTTTCAGTTTCATACTCTTTCAGAAACCAATTATCAAAAAAAAATTTTCCTCTGTTAATTCATCATCATCCAAAGTTATATTTCTATCAGTTACTTCCATAAAACTGAACTGCTCTTTTTCTTTGTAAATATCAGCTGATGTTGTTATTAACTTTCCTTGATTTATTCTTGTTCCTTTTCACTGAGAAAATTATTTAGTTGTTTGCTTAATTCTCTAGTTTTTTCTATATTTACCTCTTGAGAAAAAGAGTCCTTCATATATTGTTTTGTTAATTCTTCGTTTTTCTTGTTCTTCTCCTGTAATGAAGATTCTAAATTTTCTGTTTTTTTCTGAAATTGTTGTAATTGTATAGTCAATGTTAATATTTTTTAGTTATATAACAAGTGTTAGTTATTGCTCGCTGAAATTTTAGTTAAGAGTTGCTATATTATATTTAATTTTCGGTCTTTCTCGTTATTTTCTCTTATGAACTTATAAACTTCTTCAATCAATAGGTTGCTATTTATTGTTCTACAAATTTGAACATTTTATTCAGAATTTTTTGATCTAGATTACTTTCATTCAAATATTCCTACTTTATGTCTTGCAGTATTTGATTAGAATTATTTTTATTGATGTCTCTATTAGGGGTATCCATTCCGAAAAGCACCTAAAATAAAATAAAATAAAATAAAATAAAATAAAATAAAATAAAATAAAAATAAAATAAAATAAAATAAAATAAAATAAAATAAAAATAAAATAAAATAAAATAAAATAAATAGTAAAATAGAATAAGTTACAAGTATATATAAAATAAAAATATAATAAATAGTAATGTAGAATAAGTTACAAGTATATATAAAATAAAATAAAATAAATAGTAAAGTAGAATAAGTTACAAGTACATATAAAATAAAATAATATAATATAAATAGTAAAGTAGAATAAGTTACAAGTACATATAAAATAAAATAATATAATATAAATAGTAAAGTAGAATAAGTTACAAGTACATATAAAATAAAATAAGATAATATAAATAGTAAAGTAGAATAAGTTACAAATATATATAAAATAAATAGTAAAGTAGAATAAGTTACAAATATATATAAAATAAATAGTAAAGTAGAATAAGTTACAAATATATATAAAATAAATAGTAAAGTAGAATAAGTTACAAATATATATAAAATAAATAGTAAAGTAGAATAAGTTACAAGTACATATAAATAAAATATAATAAAATAAAATTTTATTATTTGAGAATTATTTGATAATATATTTATTAACTATTGTAAAAAAGAATATATATTATATTATATTATATTATATATCTTTTTTTTATATTTATATTTAATATTATTTTTAATTTTTTTTTATTAAATATTAAATATTATTATTGTCATTATTATTGTCATTATTATTATTATAATTAATATTATTTTTTTCCAATTTAAAAATAGTAATTATACTAAATAAATATAAATGGATGAATCAAATTTAATTTATATTTTAATTATTCATAAAATTATGCATTTATATAAATTTCTAATATATATATATAATTTATCAATTCATTAATTTATTTATCTATTTAATTTATATGTATTAATTATTTATTATATAGTTATATCTATTTAAACTATATATTATATTTTAAACTATATATTATATTTTAAACTATTTATTATATTTATTATTATTATTATTATTTTATTATTATTATTATTATTTTTATTATATAAATGTTTTAATTGAAATTGAAATATTGACAATATTAACTATTTTCTTTTTTTCATCATAATCAATAATAACAATTAGTTTTTGGTGTAATATTTAACTTTTTCAAGATGCTATCCTATTAGTAAAAAATAATAGTTAATATTTATTTTTTTAAGGGTTTTTTTTTTGTCATTATATAATATGATATAATAATACAAAAAATAAAAAATTAATATAGTTAAATCTAATATTTATATAATTTTAATTTAATATTTTTTAAAAATAAATGAATGAAATATAATATTTAAATAAATTGATTATATAAAAATCAATGAACAATAATAACATCAACAAATTGGTTTTTAGGTATACCGAATTCCACATATGAAAAAAAAAATAATAATAAAATTACATAAAATATTTTTATATTTTTTAAACTTTATTTAATAATAAATAATACATCAAATCAAATATATTATTTGTTAATAATATATTATAATTATATTATTAATATATTAATAATATATAGTTAATTACAAATTACAATATAATTTTTATTTTTTTGTTTTTTTTTTTTTTTTAAAAAAATGTTGATTAATCATCAATAAATTAGAAAGAAAAAAAATTTTTTTTTCATCCTTATAAAAAAAAAATCTTTATGGAAAAGCGAAGAAACATTAAATTTACAATAATAATAATAAATTAAAAGAAAAAAATAATTAAAACGAATATAAATAAATATTGAAGTTTTAAATTTATTAATATTTTTTCTATTATATATAAAACAGAAATAAAAGATATTTTTTTAATTTTTTATAAAAATGTGTTTTTAATAAACGTTTTTTGAAGGAATTAAAAAAAAAAAAAAGCTATATTATTTAGTTTTTTAATTCTTTTATACATAATTAAATAAAAATATAAAATAAAACAAAAACGGAACAGTAAAAAAGAAGAAATTTAAAAATATAATATAAGATTTTTTTTACTATATATGAAAAAAGTTTTATTTTAGTATTTTGCTTAATTAAAAAAAAAATTCAAATAGAATTATAATTATAATTTTTTTTTTATTTAAGAAAAGAAAAAAAAATAAAAAAGAATGAAAATAACATAAAATATAAATAAAAATATATAATAATAATAATAATAATAATAATAATAATAATAATAATATTAGAAATCAAAATAAAAGAAAATAAAAACCAATATACATTTATTTAAATATAAAATTTCAATTGTTAAGCTTTAATATATGAACACAAAAGAATATTAAATTTCAATGAATATATAATAGAATTAATAATAATAATAAAATAATAATAAAGTTTTTTTTTTCTTTTTTTTCAATGAAAACGCTTTTAAAAATTCTGAATTTTTTTACTAACTAATAGAAATGAATAAATAATAAAAAATTCAAAAGTATTAAATTAAGTATCAATTTCTCACTTTATTTCATATTAAAACACAATAAAATAATAATTATATTTAAAACACAAATCTATATATAAAAATTTAATCATTCAAATGTGAATATTCATTCACCAGGATATTCAATTTTCATATTGTATACCATTGATTAATTGTTTATATATAAAAAATATTATTAATATATAGTCTTTACAATAAAATTGTATTATCAATATTGATTTATTGAATATAACACATAAAAAAAAATTTTTTTTTTAATTGTTTAATACAACATAAATACAACATAATATAGTTATTATATATATTAATATATGTATAAATCAAAATGAATGAATTTTTCAAAGAACAATATATAGACCAGAATATTTGTCGTTGGAGTCTTAATGTGTATAATTGTAAAGATGACGATTATTTTAGATCCGTTTATATTATTAAATTGGTAATGGCTGTTTGTGTATCCATATTAGATTCCTCTTTAATAATATATCGTTTAGGAATAAAACGTAGAAATATTATAACACCTTATGGTATAGCGTCAATTGATGGATTGTTATTATTTACATCTTTATATGCTTATGGTAATTCTATTTATTATTATTATTATAATAATTAAATAAAAATATATCATATCATTAAATATATGGATTTTCAGAGATAGTTTATATACTTATTTTAAAAAAATAATTTGTCTATTTATTATATAAATATATTATATTTATAATGTAGCAACTATTTATCATTCAATAACTATTTTGTTTTCAAAAATAATAACAAATTTCATTTTACAAGAATACGCATTTCAAATTCAATTCATTTTTGTATTAATTTCGTTACAAGTTTATTTAACGGGAACGTAAGTACTAAACTCAAACTTTTAAAGATTATATATATTATAATTGTTAGTTATATATATATTTATTAAAAAGAAAGAGTAAAAAAAAAAGAAAATAAATTAATATTTTATTTTATTATATACTTTTTTTTTTTTTTTCTTTTTTACAATTTTTTCTTTTTACTTTATGTCACAATTCTTATATATCTATATATTCATTATAATAAATATATAAATATTAATAGATTAAATGCTTCACCAAGATATCCTGGATCATCAATTCGTTTTCCAAGGCCAAGAGCAGCTAATATAATATCAGCTTTAGCATTTATTATATGGTTAAGTATTGAAATTGTTGGAATATTTTTTGTAGGTCGAAATAGATCATTTTTCTATGTTAGTTCTGATCCAAATATAAGAAATGAATACGATCCTATCTATGGAAAAAATAAAAAATCATATCTTCTATGGACTAAAATAACTTATCTTACATTTTGTGGTACATGCTTTATCGTATTTTTACTTTTCTTATTATTTGGAATTAATTTAGTTAAAGCTGCTAATCGTTCTTTAGAAGAAATGTATCGTTCAAAGAAAATAAAACCAAATATAGTTGTTCCAATTAGAATAGCTATTTTAAAGGTGATTAATATAAATATAATATAATTAATAAATAAGTAAAAATATATATATATATAATATATATAATTTATTAATATTAATATTTATAATTGTATTTATTATTTAATCAATATCAATAGATGCAATGGATCAGTTTTGCTTGTAATGTAATTATGGCATTATTTGCAATCTTATTTGGATTTATGGCTTTTGGAGAAGAATTAATATATAAATCTGGTAAAATGAATGAATTAATATCAAAAATAATATGTGTAGCAATGAATTTAGTACCACCTGCATGTATATTTGTTACTTTACTTTGTATTGTTTATGGGTATATATATATATTTTTATTTATATCAATTTATTTATTTATTTATTTATTTATTTATTTATTTATAAATATCAAAATATTTCATATTTTAATAATTAACATTATTATTATTATTATTATTATTATTATTATTATTATTATTATTATTATTATTATTATTTTATTATTATTATTATTATTATTATTGATAAAAAATAATTTATTATATAATATAGTGAGGCTCGTTCTGATATTATTACAACTTATCCATCAACACATTATGAAGAAGAATATCAAATGAATTATACAAAACAATCAGAAGAAAAAATTTAAATATAATAATTAATTTATAATATTTATATATGAATATTTTTTTTTGTTATATTTATTATAATTAATTTTATAATTTATTCAACATAAATGAAAAATTAAATATTAAAAAAAAAAAAAAAAAAAAAAAAAAAAAAAAAAAAAAAAAAAAAAAAGAATTATTTATTTTTATTGAGTAAAAATAAAATTCTTTTTTTATATTATTTATTTATATAATAAGAATAAATTGCTATTATAAAGATATTATAAATTGTAATAGTTTTCTTTAGAAAAGTTTAACACAAATTCATATACATTATATATAAAAAAAAATTAAAATTAAAATTAAAATTATAAAAAAAAAAATAAAAAATTAAAAAGAAAAATAATAATAAATCAAATAGAATCAATAAAACATCAAAAATAAAATAATAAATTAATATAATGGTTTTAATTTATATAATATTTTTTTTTCATAAATATAATCTTTTTTTTTTTTTTTTTTCATATATATTAGTATAAAATGTTTCTTGTATTATTGATGTTTTAGTATAAATTTAACATGTGTAAAAAAATAATTTGTAATTGTAAAATTAGAAAAAAAAAATGCTTTTTTTTTACACATGTTAAATTTATACTAAAACAATTTCATATAGTTCAATTTATGAATATTTTGTGATTTATTTCTTTGTATTCATTTTATATGATATTTATATATATATATTTTTAAAAAAAAAAAAAAAAAAAAGAATGGAATAATTTTAAAAAAAAAAAAAAATAAAATAAAAAAAAAAGTACAATTTTTACATGATTTTAATAAATATTATAAGTTAAAATTTCCATATATAGAAAAAATAATTAACTAAATATAGTAATACACCATACTTTGATTTTTAAATAATATTTAATAATAATATGATATTTCAATATTTATTAACAAAAAAAAAAAAATATTTATAATAATAATAATCAAATTATTAAAGAAATACGTTATAAAAAATAATAAGATATATAAAATTTTACTGTTTATTACTAATATTATTTATAACCCTATATTGCTACCTTAATTATAAAATAATATATATAATAATAATAAATTGTGTTTAAGAACAATAATAAATAAATAAAAATATTAATAAATAATAAGTAAATAAATGATAATAAGTTAATAAATAAAATAATAATAATAATAATAATAATAGTTAATAATAATAATAAATAATGATAATTAATAGTAAAAAAATAAAAAATAATAGAATAATCTCAATATTTATATAATAATAATTATGATATATAATATATTAAAATATATTAATATGTATTAAAATATTGTTTGTGTCAGGCAAAAATTTAATAGGAAATATGAATCACGTATATTAAAATTGAATACAATATATTGGACAATATTTGATTATAAAACAAATAAAAAACAAAGAAATTTCAGGAAAATTTAAATTAAAGTTTATGATGGAAAAAAATAATATATATATATATATTAAAAAAGAGAATACTATAATTAAACTTTATTATATATAATACAAAACAATTTATTAAAGCTTATTTAACTTATTTTATATAAATAACTAATGATATTCTTTTAAAAAATTTTTTCTTCAAAAAAAAAAAAAAAATAATAAAAGAAATAGAAAGTATTATAAAAAAAACGAAATATTTTTTTAATGAATTGAATAATTAAAAATTGATTTTAAAAATTAATTTTAAATTATTTAATTATTTTATACATAAAATATATAAAATTAATATGTATTAATTCTATTATTATATATTTTTTGTAACATTTACTTTTTTCTATCCTTTTTTTTATAAAAAAAAAAAAAAAAAAAAGAATCAGTTTTAATTCAATTCAAAAAAGTCGAAAAATATTTTAAAATAAATTTTAATTTAGACACAAAATTTCAATCATAGTTAATAATTACAAAAAAAAAATATTTTTTATCTTTTTTTTTTTATAAAAAAATGAATCAATTTTAATTCTAAAAAAAAAAAAAAGTCGAAAAATATTTTCAAATAAATTATAATTTAAACAAAAAATCAGCAATTATATATAGTAAATGTAAAAAATATTTAAATTTTATTAATATTTTTTATGATAAAAATTATAATATTTAATAATACCCTTTTTGGAATTATATTATAAATTTTTTTTTTTCATTAAAAAAAAAAACGGATTTATTTAATAATCAAATTAATTATATAATATAATTTAATATTATTAATATTAAAAATTATATATATTACTGAATGTTATAATTCTGAATAATCAACTATTTAGAAATTTAATAATTATAATTAATTATACCAAAATAATTACATAATTACAAAATAATTGTATAATTATAAATTTACATAATATAATATAAATATTTTAATACACAATTAATAAATAATCCAATATGAATGATTACCTTTATAAAGAAACAAGAATAGACGAAAATATTTGTCGTTGGAGTATTAACGTATATAACTGTAAAGATGAAGACTATTTTCGTTCTGTTTATATAATTAAATTAGTATTATCAATATGTGTTTCTGTATTAGATTCAGCATTAATTATATATCGTTTAGGAATTAAACGTAGAAATATAATAACACCCTATGGTATAGCTTCTATTGATGGTTTGTTAATATGTACCGCTTTATATTCATATGGTAATTATTTTTTTTTCTTTTCTTTCTTTTTTTTTTTTTTTAAGTCTAAATTTTATTTATAAAAATTAAAAAAAAAAATTATGTTAAAAATAATATAATATAAATTTATTAATTAAAAAATATTTATATTAATTATTAATTTATTTTATTTAATTTTAATTTAAATAATAATAAAGTGTCAATATATCATTCAGCAACTATCATAAAAGCTGTAACAATTAGTAATTTCTTTCTACAAGAATCTGCTTTTCAATTCCAATTTATCTTTATTTTAATTGCATTACAAGTTTATTTAACTGGAACGTATGTATACTATAATTAAAATTTTATATATATATTTTTTTCTAAAAATATTTGAAATTGTTAAATTTTTAATTTTTATATCCTAACCTATATAATTTACAAAATTCTTATTTAATATTTATATACTTATATTTAATTATTATTTTTATTAATTTTAAATATTTAATTTAATATTTATAACTATATAAATATATATGTTAATAATATTTTAATTTATTATTCTAGTTTAAATGCATCCCCAAGATATCCTGGATCAACAATTTCATTTCCAAGACCAAGAGTAACAAATATTATATCAATAATTTTATTTGTTATATGGTTTAGTATTGAAGTTGTTGGAATTATTTTCGTTAGTAAAAAAAGAAATTTTCCATATGTCAGTTCTGAAGAATCAATTAAAAATAATTATGATGATATTTATAATCAAAATAAAACTTTCTATAAATTTTGGATTATAATAACCTATCTTACATTTTGTGTAGCTTGTATCGTAAAATTCATACTTTTCCTTCTTTTTGGTATTAATTTAGTTAAAGCAGCTAATCGTTCATTAGAAGATATGTATCGTTCAAAGAAAATTAAATCCAATGTTATTATACCAATTCAAATTGCTATTTTAAAGATGCGTTGGATCAGTTTTGCTTGTAATGTTATTATGGCATTATTTGCATTTATATTTGGATTTTTAGCTTTTGGAGAAAATTATTTATATTATCCTTCTAGATCATCAAATATATTTTCAAAGTTTTTCTGTGTTGCTATGAATTTAATACCATCCGCATGTATATTCGTAACTCTTCTTTGTATTGTTTATGGGTATGTATAATTATATTTATTTATTTATTTATTTATTTATTTATTTATTTATTTATTTATGATTGTTATGATAACAAAAAAAAAAAAAATTAAAAAAAAAATTATATCAAAATATAATGTATATATTTGTTATATTTATTATTATTAATATAATTAATTATTAATTATTTTTTTTATAGTGAGGCACGCTCAGATATTGTTACTGTGTTCCCATCTACTCATTATGATGAAGAATATCCAATGAATTATACAAAACAATCATTATCTTCAGAAGAGAAAATATAAAAAAATAATAATATAAAATATAATATTAATTAATGAAATCAATGATTCTTATTAATATTTTTGTATTTATATAATCATTTAATAACCCTTTATATAATTACATAATGCTTGAATTAATTATTATATATATATATATATTTCTCATAAAATAAAATAAAAAATAATTAAAAAGAGTAGACTAATAATATATTTAGAATATTTTTTTTTTTAGAAATTATAATATTTAAAAGTATATAATAACTTTAAAAGTATTTTATTTTACTAAGAAAAATAATAAAATTAAATAATAAAAATTAAAATATAAAAAAAATAAAATAATTAATTAATTAAATAAAGAATAAATAATAAGAAAAAAAAATTTTTTTTTTAAATTGATATCAATTCCTTTATGAATATCAATGTTTATTTTAATAGTTAAATATATATATACATATATTTAATTTTATTTATTTTTTTAATTATATGTTTTATTATTATTATTATTATTATTATTATTGATTAATTCTTATATCTTGTAATTAATATTTGTAATAATAGTAATTTTGAAAAACATTATTAGTAATTAGTATAAAATAATTGTTAATAAAACAGATAATAGTTAATAAAAAAATTAAATAATTAATAAAATTATTAAATATTTATATTATCTACTAACGGTTTTCAGTTATTATTTATTTATGTAAAATATAATTAAAATTAAATAATTAATAAAATTATTTAATTACAAATATTATATATATAATAATGTTTAACTGTAACTTTCATTTATCTAATAAATAAAATTAGAAACCTTATATAGACTTTTATTACAAGCTATTATTTATGTAATGATTTGTAAAAATCCAATTATCCAATTGAGTCAATTTATTTGGTTTGTCATATTTTCAAATAAAAGAAAAAAAAAATGATTTGTCCCTTCCTTTTATGAAATTGAGTTATTATATTATATTATATACATAGATTTCTTTTCACTTTTAATAATAATATTTTATTTACAATAAATATTTATAAATGTTATATTAATATATTGATATAAAAAAATATGTATATATATTTTGTTACATATTATGATATATAATACCTATTCATAAAAAATAATTATCCAAATTATGCAATAATAAATATTAATAAATATAAATAATAATTATCCAAATAATTCATTATTTATTATTTATTTATTAATTTATTTATTTATTTATTATCATTTTTTTTTTAATTATTAAGATTCTTTAATATTATTCATTAAATGAATTTCACATGTACTTCTCTTTTTTTTCTTTTTTTTTTTTTTTTTTCTTTTTATAGTATATAATAATATCCTTTTTTTTTTTTTTATTCTTTTATTTTGTTTTCCATTTTTCTTTCTATTTTTTTTTTTTTTTTTTTTTGTTGTTGTATTTACTGCTCCTTAACTTTATTACTATTAATCCTGTATGAAATGTATTTTTTTTAACAACATTATTATTTAAAGTTCATTATTAATTTCTTTTTTCTCTAATTAAAGTATTACATCCGTGTAACCTTTCTAAGCCAATAGATTTAATGTATATAATTTTTTATTTTTCCAAATATATGAATATTATTATTATTAAAAATAATATTTATTTATATAAATAAATAATAGAAAATTCAATATATAATAATTTAACTTTTTTTTTTTATCTTATTAATTACTATATAGGAAATAAATAAATAAATAAATAAATAAATAAATAAATAAATAAATAAATGAATGAATAAATAAATAAATAAATAAATGAATAAATAAATAAATAAATAAATTAATAAATTAATGAATGAATAAATAAATAAATAAATAAATTAATAAATTAATAAATAAATAAATAAATGAATGAACAGTGAAATGTATAACACTATTAATAATTAAAAATTTCAATTAATAATATAATAGAATAAATTATAATATATTAAATTAAATTATATCAAAAAAATAATAAATTATTAATATATATATTATAATATATTATAATATGTTATATTCTATATAAATTAACCAAAAATTGAAATAGTTTAAAACCAGATCAGAAAAAAAAAATTACTATAATAAAGAATAAAAATTATATAAATAATTAATTATAATATATATAAATTATATTGAAAATCAATTTATTTAATAAATAATTAAATATAATTAAATAATAATTAAATTAATAAAAATTTAAAAATTATAAAAAATTATATAATCTAAATATTAAATACCAAAATTTGTTGTAATACCTTATTTACTATATTACTGTTATTATTGTGGTTGTTGTTGGTATGTTCTTGTATTTTTATATAATTTTTACAACTGAGAAAAAAATAAAAGATGTTATTAATATTATTAGTTTTTTATATTTTACAATTACAATTAATAAATTATTTATTTATATATTAATTTATTATAAAATTCAATATAATAAAGAATAACCAGATATTAACTGAATATAAATGTTTATAATATGACATCGAATTTTATCGAATTATATTTTAAAATTTTATTGTAGTTATTTTTTCATAATAATATTTTTTTTTTTTTACTTTTAAATCTTATTATTCTTTATTTTTTTTTTTTTTTTACTTTTAAATCTTATTATTCTTTATTTTTTTTTTTTTTTTTTTATTTTTTATTTTTCCATTAATCTATAAATAATTAATTTGTTTTTTTTTTTTATTAATTCATAGGTGAATTAATAAAAAAATGTCATAGGTGAATTAATAAAATAAAAGTTAATTTTTTTTAATTAATGAAAAAAAAATTTTTTTTATTGCTTTTTAATTTTAATTCCATAACTTTCAACAACAAATGAAATTTAATAAAATTAAAAAAAAAATTTTTATTTTTATAGAAATAAAATTTTTTTTTTTTGTATTTTTTTTTTCTGTTAAAATTTGTCAAAATAATAAAAGTATAAATATATAACTTTTTTTTCTTTTTTTCTTTTTTTTACTTTATTTATCATTTAAACTTTATAATAATATCTTAATAATAATTAATTATTTCATTAATTAATTATTATTAAATTTGCTATAAATATTTCTTTTTTTTTTTTCCCTGTTATAATTACAGTATTTGGATTTGACTTTATAGTTTTTGTTTTTAATCTTATTTGTTAATTGAATTTTTTAATAATCTTTTATATATATAAATAATTATATTTTTATAATTTATAAATTAAGTAAAAAATATATATATATATATAAAGAATAAAATAAAAATAAAAGAAAAGTACAATAAGATAAAAACAATACTTTAGAAGATAATAGAAGTGTTTATATTTTATTTGAAGGTATTGTATAAACAAAATTTTATTATTTATTTTATAATAATAAATAATTTTTTTTTTTAAATTTTAACTAAACTAATTTTTGTTATATAATATATAATTTTTTAAAAAATACTTTTTTTTTTATATTTTTATTTAAAAATTTTATAATTAGTTTTATATACATATATATTAAAATATAACAATAAACTCTATAGGCATACGCATTTTCAATTGTATAAGATTTTATTTTTTTTATTTAATACTCTTATTCGTATAAACCAAAACAATTATACTATTTACCGAATAGTATATACATATTTTCTTTATAACAATAATAATTAAAAAGAAATAAATAATAAATAAAGAAAAGAAAAAGAGAAAAAAAAATAAATAAATAAATTCAGTCAATTCAAATAATAAATAAAATAAAAATATAAAAGAAATTTGAAAATAAATAAATAAAATGTAAAGATTTTAAATTTATAATATTATGATTATTTTATTTTAATAGATAATATTTATTATATATAATTAAAATAATATTTATTATATATAATTAAATATCTAATTTTTATATTAAATGTTTAATAATTTTTAAGATTTAAGTTCAATAAATATCAATTTATATATATGAGAATAATATTTTTTTGATAAAATAAAGCAAAATGGATGACGTCATTGAAAAATTTTTAAACAGTTCAGGCAATAATGGT
>MCFG01000020.1:40000-52500 GCA_002104895.1 Anaeromyces robustus | reverse complement strand
GAAAAAAGGTTTACAAGATGCTAATCCATCAGTTCGTGAAACTAGTCGTTCAATTTATGGTATTTTAAATGAACATTGGAAAGATCGTGCAAGTGCTCTTTTAAATACACTTGATATTACTACTCGTAAAGCTTTATTACGTTCATTAAGTTCTAGTGTTGGTACAGGATCAAATACATCCTCACCAAAACTCTCTCGTAGAACAAAATTAACAGGTTCTCCTGCTCTTGCCGAACAACCTTTACAATCAACTAAAAAGATAAATTCTGCTTATACTAGAGGTAAAAGTCAACCTGTTTTTAATTCTCCAAAACTATCAAGTCAAAATATAGTTGGTACTTCAAAACTTTCAACTACCACATCTCATCGTACAGATACTAATCCCCCATCATCAACTTTTAATTCTACTGTAGATAGTTCAGTTGGTAATAATAGTGGATTAAACAATATTGGTCAACAACATATTCGTAGACCAATGTCTATGTCTCCTCAACGTACTCAAACTGCACCTATAATGTCATATGTATCCTCTAATTCCACTTCTCCACGTAATTCCGTTTCTTCATCTACACCACCATCTAAGAAAGGTTCTGTTTCTAGTCAAGGTTCTGGTCTTAAAATTGAGAATTCATCTTTATTACAATCAATGAATCAAGCTTTTAATTCTGGTAGTAATTTTGGTAAACCAAAATCTTTACATAATCAATCAAAATCTTCTTCTCCAATTAGAAAAGATAGTGGTGATAAATATACCTCTTCTCCAAAAACATCTCCAATGTCATCACCATCATTACGTCATGAACAATTTAAACAACAAAAGTTACAACAACTTCAACAACAACAACAACAACAACAATTACAACAAAAACATTTACAACAAATTCAATCATTACATGAAAAACAACAACAACAACAACAACAACAACAACAAAAAGAAGAAGAAAAAGAAATAGAAGAAAAAGAAAAAGAAAAAGAAAAAGAAAATAATCAATCATCAATACAAATTCAAAAACAAAATTCTTATTCTAATTCAAGTTCACCAATTTCAGAAAAAGATGATAATGAAAATATTTCCCCAATTTGTTTAGAAATTTTAAAAAAATTAAAAGATAAAGATTGGAAAAATAGAGCTATTGGATTAGAAAATTTATTAACTTATATAACATCACCAGAATATGAATCAAATGAAAAATTAACTAAAACTTTCTTATCACTTTTCCGTGATCCATCTCCATATATTCTTAATGTTATATTTAAACCAGCAATGATTCAAGGTGTTGTTGAAAGTCGTTTTGTAAGTTTAGATAAACTTATTCCAAAAATATATTCTGTTATTGAACCACCTGATGAAAAAACAGGGGAATTTGATGATATTAGTAAAACAGCATATGATGCTATTGTATGGTTAAAATCTAAAATACGTAAAGATGTTATATTAGATTCACTTTTAATGTGTCTTGAAAATAAACTTAATAATCAATTTATGAGTGAAACTGTTTTTGAAGGTATACTTTCATGGCTTGTAGAAATTATTAATCGTTCACCTGATAGTCGTGATGAAGTTCAACGTTATTTCTTTAAAAATAATAATTACAATGTAGCATTAGAAGAATTATTAGAATTGTTATTAAGAAGAGAAGATAATAATTCAATTAATAATGTTTATATTATTAAATTAATTGAATCCCTTCAAGAATTAAATCCTTCATCATATGATGATGTTATGTCAGAATATGCAGAAAATATTCAATATATTATTTTAAAACGTATTCATAATAATGATTATGATTTAAGTGATATTGAAAGAGATTTTATTCAAAAGGAACTTTCAACTAAATCTAATAATAAATTTCGTGAATCACATCTTTTTGAATCATTTTCATTAGATGATCCAAAATCAAATTTATTAATAGAAGAAACTGTACCAGAAGGATTTTCAGATTTAACTATTAGTAGAAATACATCTATGAAAACTGGATTAGAAGCTACGGATAATGATAATTATTCTGAAAACTCTTCTATATTAAATGAACTTGTTAACAAAACTTGGAATAATCAACCAGAAGTTAATGAAACTTTAAAAGATGGTACTAAATCAGAAATATCAGATCAACAATCTACTCCAAAATTATCTTTTAAGAAAACTAATGAAAATGAAATGGAAGAAGATATTATTCATATAAGTAGTCCAATTGAAATAAATTCCACAGAATTATTAGATCCAATAACAAATAAAGAAGAATCTAATATGTTAGGTAATAATAATCAAAATAATCATAATAATCATAATTATAATTATAATTATAATTACAATTATAAATAATAATAATAATAATAATAATAATAATAATAATAATAATAATAATAATAATAATAATAATAATAATAATAATATATTAAATATTTAAAAAATTTGTATAAAAATATATATATATATGTTTTTATTTCTTTTATAGATTCATATAATAAAACTATTGATGATGATAGATTAAGTGGATTAAATAAACAATTTAAACTTCTTATTGATATTATACATGAAAGTAATAAAATTGATCATGATATTTTAGATATTAAAGTTTTCCGTAGATTAATAAGGTATTCTCGTGAATTTCCATTAAAAAAGGAAGAAGCTATAGAAAAAGAAAAAACACTTTCCATAAGTTTATGGAATCAATGGTTTAAACAATTATATGACCATTTATACCAATACGTAGATAATGAAACTAATGTTAAGGTATTAAAAAAAAAAAAATTATATATATATATATATATATTAATTAAAATACAATATCTAATATTATATTAATTTATATATTTACATGATATATTTTAATTATTTAAATTATTAATAAATTATTAATTAATATATATCTTATAGAATATAGAAAATTATGAAAATTGTATACTTTTATTTAAACATTTAATTGTAAATCAAACTAAATTATTTAATGGCCTTGAAGAACAAACAATGAGAATTTTAGTTAAATGTAGAAGTTTAAATATTGATGAAGTTTGTAGTGCTTCAGAAGATACTATTGATGCTTTATGTGATGAATTAGATTCTGATAGAAATATTAATGCTTGTCTTAATCTTCTTAATGATGATCATTTCCTTTTACAATCACCATTATCAAGTGATATAGAAGAATATAGACCAAGTTATATGGGTACTTTATATATGATTTTAGCAAAAATTATTCAATCTATAGATGTTTCATTTATTCAAATTCGTTTCAATAATGTTATTGATGCTGTAATAAATGGAATGAATCATCCAGAAGTAGAAGTTCGTAAAGCAGCTTTAGATGTTTTAGTTTCACTTTATTTCGTTTATAATGAAAATAGTAATGGTAAAACTGAAACTGGAATTCAATTCCTTAATACAATAACAGGCTATTTAACTCTTCCACAAAGACGTATTCTAGATATTTATATTCAAAAATTCCAGTATTAAATATAATATTAATATAATATATATAAATAATATATATATAATAAATAAATAAATTCAAAAAAAGTATATATACATACGTAATTAAAAAAAATATGAAAAGTAAATTAATATTATATTGTCTTTACAATATACAATATATTTTTAACAACTGATAAAAACTATTTGGGTAATTTATTTATTTATTTATTTTTTTCAAATAATAAATAATAAAGTAACAAATAAAATGGGCTAAAATAAATAAGAAATACATTTTAGTATAAAAATATATAAATATGAAAATATAATTAAAAAAAAAAAAATTATTTTTATAAAAGTATAAAAATATTCTATAATAAATATTTGATATATAATTAAAAATATATATAAATATATAAAATAAAAAATTAAAAGAATAATTATTATATTGATAATAAATGAATAAGTAAGAATAAAAAATAAAATAAAATAAAAAAAAAGTAAGAAAAAGAAAATAATAAATAAATAAATTAATAAAGAATAAAATAAATTAAAAATAAAAAAAAAATACTAAAATAAATCAAAAAATAAAAATAAAAAGCAATAATCATACATAATCTTAATAAATAATAAAGAAATAAAGAAATAGAAGAGTAATAATATAATATATAATATTATTTAAGAAAAAAAAAAAAAAAAAAAAAAAAAGCATAATACATAATAAATAATTATCTAAAAAATAATTATCTAAATAATAATTATCTAATAAATAATTATCTAATATATCATTTTTTAAAAAATAGAAAAGATATAGAAACAATAATTATGAAATAAGTAATAGTGATAATTAAAATAATAATAATTGTAATAAAATAAATAAAAAAAAAAAAATATAAAAAAAAATATATTTTTTCTTTTTTTTTTTTTTTTTTTCTTAAAATTTTAGAAACTTTACTTTTTTTTAATTTTTTTTTTTACTTTATTTTTTATTGAAAGATTTATGACTTAAATACATATGAATAAATATCATTAGAACATATACAGTTTTAATCTATTAATATGGTATTCTTTTAATTGATGCAGCTGGTTTTATTAATATAAATTTTAAATAATTATCTTTTTATTTTTTTTTTTTTTTATTTTTTTATAATTTTTAAATAAATAGATAAATAAATAAATAAATATATTTCAGATAAATAAATATTATTTTTTTTTATTTAATAATGAAACTCTTATATCTTTCTATTGATACTATTGATATTACTGTTTTTTTTTTAACTTATTTTATTTCCTATAAATGATATTATAATAAACTCCCATAGAATATATGAAATATAGTTATGAAAAAGCAAGATTTATTATATACATATATATGTATATGGTATTCTATATTATATATAATTGGTAAATTTTGATGTCCGACGATATATTTTATACATTTTTAATATAAACTTATTAAATAAAATCTGAATAAAATCTCTATTATAATTTTGTGTTTTTCAAATATATATATATATATATATATATATATTTATTTATTTCTTTTTAAATAAATCTAAAACAGTCATGAGCTACATAATAAGTTCCTTGTTTTTCTAAGTCAGGCATTAGAATAAAATTCTGATGAAATTGTTTCGATGATTGATCACTATATTTTACTTCACCTTTTAATTTTATATATATATATATATAAAAGTTAAGCATATATATAAACATATATATATAATTAATTATTGTTAATAATTATTTATAATTATTTAAAAGAATAATATGTATATATAAATAAATTACCATTTACGTTAACCATAATACTTTTCTCTGAACCTAATACTGGTTGACAATCATAAGTTTGGATAGTATGTGCTTTTATATATTAAAAAAAAGAAATTATAAAAATTTATATTAATTATTATGTAATTACATTATCTTTTTTTTTTTAAAAAAATTGTTTTTATATTAAAATATAATTGTTTCTTATTGTCTTATATATATGTATACATTTTATATTAATTTATTAAATTATCAACATTTACTTGTAACTGGTAATTTTAATAAAAAGTCTTTAAATTGGGTTATTCCTGAAAATGGATTTCCGTTCCATAAAATTGCTGAGTTTTCTTTATAAAATCCATCTATGTACTATTTTCGATTTGTTTTATGATTATTTATCAAAAAAAAAAAAAAAAAAAATAAAAATAAAAAATAATAATAATAATATAAAAAATAATATAACAATATTAAAATATATATAAAGAAAAAATATTTATTTAACATAATTAATAAAGGATTCAAAATATTTTATATATTTTAATTTATTATATTATATTAATAATAACTTACTCCTCTATTAGTATCATAAATTTTGTAATATTGGTCAACAAAAGCAGTAGCTCCACTATTTATTACGTTTGAATATACTGATGATTGCTAATTAAGTATTTATGATAATTAATTAAAATTTTTGAAAAATTAGTTTTGAAGGTTGAATAATTTTTTTCTTTCTTTAAAAAAAATCATAATAATTGTCATATCAATAGATAATTTATCAAGAATTTAAGATTTCATCACATAAAAAAGTGTAACATATAATTATTATCATTATAAAATAAGTATGCAAATTCATACTAACATAATATTAATTTCTCTCTTTATATATAATTTTTAATTATTGCCAATTAAAATATAATAAAATTAAAGATGTTATTTTCTTTAAATAATTGTATTTAAAAAAAAAAAAAACATTTATATTATTAAAACAATTTAATTACCTCCATTTTATATGTATATAATAATAACTATAAATACTTTTCTTCTTGTAATATATATAATTTATTATTTAAAATTTCAATAGTTTTTTTTTTTTTTAGAGAAAAGGATTTTAAATAAAAAAAAAAATAAAATAAATAATATAAAATAATATAAAATAGTATAAAATATTGAATTTTACATTAAAAAAATTTAAAACATAAATTTATGTATCATCATCACATGAATATTAATTTAAAAAAAACTGGTATTATTTTTAATATTTAAAACCAAATAAATAATTAATGATTATAAATTCATATATTTTATTTTATATATTTTACTTTACTATTTATTTTATTCTGTTTTACTCTTTATTTAATTTTATTTTATTTTATTTTATTTTATTTTATTTTATTTTATTTTATTTTATTTTATTTTATTTTATTTTATTTTATTTTATTTTATTTTATTTTATTTTATTTTATTTTATTTTATTTTATTTTATTTTATTTTATTTTATTTTATTTTATTTTATTTTATTTTATTTTATATTCTACTGTTATTTTAATTTGATTTAATAATAATTAAATTAAAATTAAATATCATGTTGTTACTGTTATATCAACATATATCAATATTCTATATAATAATAAAATAGAAAATTGAATTTAAAATTTTTTTCTGATTTTCTAATCAGTAAAAAAAAATTTAATAAAGAATTCTTTATTAAATTCTTTTTTATCTTTTTATTATTCTACTACTACTAAAAATCTATAAATAATCATATAAATAAATATAATAAAGTAATTATTCTGTAGATAATATTGTAAATTTTATAAAAATAATATCATTTTTAACATTCTATTCTATAAATATTATAATAATGATATTTTTTTATTTATTTTATATTTTTAACTTGATTGATTTGATATTATATACTTTTATTACTATCATTATTTTCGTCTTTATTATTGGTATCATCTTTATTATTAGTAATATTATTATTGATATTATCATTATTATTGTTGATGTTGATGTTATTATTATTATCTTTATTATTGGTATCATTACCCTTATTATTATAATTATTATAATCTCCATCTAAATCATCTTCACTATCAAAAAGTTTTATATTTTGTCTATTTTCCATTATTTCATCAACCTTCTCTTGAACTTTTAAATAAGTACTACTTGGGTAATTTTTAGATAATTCTCCTTTAACGATACTATTAGCTATGTCATCAGGTAATGGTTGATTATTCTTTAAACATTCATTAACAACATCCATATCTATACCATCTCTTCTTAATAATTGATCTACTCTTTCTGACATTTTTTCCATTTCAAGTTCAACAGCATTTGAATCTAGAGCTTCTAATTTAGCTTTTTCAATAATTTTATTTAATTCTTCAATAGATACATTATCTAAGTATGTAATATTAACATGATTAATATATTCTTTAGTAAGACTTTCCATAAAGTCCCACTTAAAGTTTTTCTTTACAGAATTAACAAATAAATAACATGTAATATATGATAATTTCTCTAATTGAACACGATCTGGTTTACGATTAATTTGTTCAGATATACGGTATTGAAGTTCTATAGAATTATACGGCACATTTTTAATCATTTGATTTATAAATTCTGAAAATTCTGAAAGTTCTAAAGATTTTCGTTGCTGATGATCATATCTATTTAATATTTCAAGGAACTTTTTTTACATATTTTTAATTTTTTTTATCCATTATTTTATATTTATATTAATAAATACATTAGTAATATATATATAAGAGTATATAATTTAAAATAATTATTAAAGTATTTTAATTAAAAATAATTATATACCAATAAATAATTAGGTTCTAATTGTTTTTTAATTAAAAATAGAATATAATCTAAGAAAGAATCTTTGGTAGATTTTCCTTTACAAAAACTCTGATAATCGAATTCTAATTCTTCATAAAAGTTTTCCTAGAATAAATGCATCATTTATTAATAAAAATATTTTTTAATATAAATAAATAAATAAATAAATATATTTAAGTCATCATATGAATTATAATAATAATAATTATAATTAATTATATTATTATAAGTACTATAATTATTATTATGTAATAAAAAATATACATTTCTCATAGGATAAATAGTCTTAAATATTTTTGCTACATTATTAATATTGAAATTATTACAAAGTCTAATAAATTGACTAAGTGTATAATAATATTTCCAAGAACAATCTTCTTCTCCACTTAAACTTTTTGCAAATAATGTAATAATCTTTAATATTTTTATAAAAAAAATGTATTTTTATGTTTTTAATTTATATATATCAAATCATAATAATATATACATATTAATAATATTATTTTCATATAATTATTTCTTTAATTATATTTTATTTAATTATTTTTTATTTATGTTATTTAATAAATAAAATATATACTTACAGGTAATGAATCATTAGCTTGTAATGCTTGTATAATATCATGAATAATATATTTTGAAATTTTTTCGATAATATATTTTTTATAAATAAATGAATAAAAAGTATCCTTTATTATAAAGGTAAATAAATAATATGAAAATTAATTATTACATTTATTTAATATTTAATTAATATAATATGGAATTATAATAATATTTACTGAAAATGTTTTTAAATGATCTTCTTCTATAAAGAATGGATCTTCTTCTACAATATATCTTACATTAAAAACTTCCCATATAAAGCTAATAAGTTTTGAAGTTGTGAAAGTTCTTGATTTTAATGGCTTGATACCATTATTTTTATAATAAAAGTTTTTCCATAATTTTTGAAAAGTTGGTATTTTCTTATTAAATTTATTTATATAAAATTAAAAAATTTTTTTGTTTATAATATATATATATATATATATATATATATACAAAAATGCATATATGTTTATATATAAATATATAAATATATATAAATATATTTTTATAAAAATATAATATGTTATTTACTATTAATTAAATGTTGTTAATAAGTCAATAATTTAATTTATCATACCGTTATTTCTTTAATATCAATTGCTTTTCCGTTAATGTCTTCTGATTCAATTGTTTTTGATACCTCTTCGAGTGAATTATCATTAACTTTCCAAACATATAAATCAGGATGAACAAGTCGTACATTTGTTGCAGTATTGGGTATTTCAAAATTAATATCGGATTTTTTATGGGGACAAATAGCAGTCTAAAAAAAATTATTAAGATATAAATAAATATTTTATTTATTAAAAATTACAACAGTAAAAAATATCTTTTTTAACAAATATATATATATAATATTTCTTTTTAATTTATTTAAAACTTCATATACTTTAGATCTGCATTTATAACAATGTTCAAGACCTTTTATTGGTTTATAAGTATATCCATTATCTTCCGAATAAATGATCTATAATATATACATAATTTATATATATAATTTTAGTTATTAATATATATATATAATTAATAATAAAGTATATGAAAAATGATTAAATTAATTATAATTAAATTTCTTTTAATTGGAAATTAAATAATATGTCGGAATAGTTACTATGACTGAATACATATTATTAATGGTATCTAATATATTACTTGTTTTACTAAATTTATTTGAACTTATATAATTATCGATAATCTCATTTAAATTTTTATAATGTTCTTTTAATTGCTCTTGTTCTTCAAACAAATTTTTTATTCTATTTTTAAATGCATCCCTAATTTTTTTTAACTGAAAAATTTATAATAATATTTAATTAAATAAAATAAAAAAATATAACTAATCAGTTTAATTTATATTAATATTAATATGAAAAATATATGTAAGTAATTTTTTCTTCTTATTAAGTTAACTTTTTTTATAAAAAAAATTAAGAGAATTATTACTTCTTCTGTATAAGAATCACTATTTATAGCACTATTATCTTTCTTCTCTTTTAATTTTTCTAAACTTGAATCATATTCATCAATTTGACTATTTACAATACCAGAAAGTTGATCATATAATTCCATAGTTTCTTTTTTATCATTTTTAGCTATAGTCTATAATTATAAATAATAATTATATTAATTTTAATAATTAAATGTTATGATATATATATATATATGTATATATATATATTATAATATTTTTTTGAATAAATACAATTAAATCTACAGTTGTTTTAGTATTCATTTTTCGTTCATTGACTTTTTATTAATATTTTGTTATAATAATTTTTGATATACATTCATGAAATAGAAATTATGTATATATATATATTATATTCAACAAAAGTCTAAGTAAACTTATCTATTTATATATATAATTAATTAATTAATTAATTATTTATTTATATATATTTACTAAATTTCCAATTATCTAATGCATCTCTATAAATATTTATTTGATTAATTGTTTCACCTGCTTCTACAAGTGATGTCTTTTAATATAAAATAGAAAACTTTTTAATTTTTTTATATATAATATTCATGAATTATAATTTATTGTACATAGGTACATATATTTAAAAAATATTCAATTTTATTATTACTTTCAGTAAATTAATCTCTGATTTCATTATTTCAATTTGATTATTATTCATTGTTTTTAGAAGAAGTTTTTCTCCCTCAGCGCTTTTTAATTTTGATTCCACATCAACATATTTTTCTTTTAAATCTTTAATAATTTTTTCTTTCTCAATATTATCTTGTCTAATAGATATTTATATCATCATTATAATTTAATTATAATTTTAAAGTTAAAATTATTATAATTATTAATCTTTTATTTCGTAATTAATTTTTTACTACATTATTAGTATTATTATTATAATTATTTTTAATTTTACTTGTATGCTAGATTCTTTCGGTATACTATACTTAATTCATAATTCTTATCATTTATTCTATCTTTTAATTCTTGAAATGTTTCGTTTGTTTTTTGAACTTCTTCTTTTCTATAAAAATTTATTCAGTATAGAATTTTTAAAATATTTAATATTATATTGAAAGAAAATTATATATACCTCATATTTATCATTTTTTCTGCAGTTTGAAAAAAAGGTATTCTTTCAATATAAGGTTCTTCTTTTGATGATGTAAAAAACTTTGAAAAAACTGATTCAAAAAGTTCATCTCTTATCATTTCTAGTACAGATTGCATATTACCACATTGAGGTATTATTTCATCTAAAAATAATTTTATAATTATAAACCCGTATAAATTTATTTATTTATATTTATTATTTAATATAAAATAATAAATAAAATGGAAAATAATATTTTTTTTATTTTAATTTGGAACAATTACCAAAAACTTTAAAAACATCTACAACTCTTTCTTTTGAAGGACGTTTTGGGTATTTTTGATATAATTCTTTTAAATGAATTTCATATAAAAGCACTTGTGATTTTGCTGGGAATTTTCTTGAGTTTGATACTGAATTTTTTACATTTTTATTATTTTTAATATAAACATTATCTGATTTGGTATTTGCGGAATTCATTTTTATATTTTATTGTTTTTTTTTATTTTTCTTTACTTTTCTTTTCTTTTTTTTATTTTCTTATCAAATTTTATTTTGATTAAATATCTTTTTTATATGAAAGTATAAGAATGTAAATATTAATTTATTAATATATCACTTTTTGTTTAAAAATATTTATAATTACTTTAATAAGCAAATTAATAAATATTTTTTTATTTCATTTTTTCAAAAATTTTAAAGTATTATTTTTTTTTTAAAATATATTAAGAGAAGTTTTACATTCATTTTGGAAATTCTTAATATAATTATTTGATTTTTCAAAAAATGTAATATAATAATAAATTTTGTTATTTATTATTTTTTAATATTATTAATTAAATAAACTTAAAATTAAAGTTTTTTGTTTTTTTGTTTCGGTTTTCAAATAATCTTTTTTATTTTATAATTCTAATAATTAATGAATATTGAATTTCGTAATAGTTTGATATATAAAAATATGAAAGATTAGATATATTTAAAAATTAATTTAAAAATTCTTTTCAATATAATTATTAATTAAATGAATAAATGCTATATAAATGAAATACACAATAAATAAATAATTATTCAATAAATAATAATTAATTTATAATAATTTTTACAGTTGGACAAACCAATTAATTTTTTATAACTAATTAATTTATAAAGCTATTTTTTTTGTTAAACATTTTATTATATTTATTGTAAAATAAGAATTATTCATATAAATTGAAGGTAAATTTTTCTTAGTAAAATTTAATTATTATTATTATTATTATTATTGTTATTATCATTAGTATTATAACTATCGTTATTACTATAATATTCTTTTGTATATA
>MCFG01000020.1:0-35000 GCA_002104895.1 Anaeromyces robustus | reverse complement strand
CTTATTATATCATTTATTATTTTAAAAATATTATTATATTATATATATAATACAGTATTATATATATATTTCAATTTGAGATCGTATGATATATATATAATTGTAATAAAATAATCAAAATATGCATATATATTATATAAATTTATATGTTAACAAATTTTATTATATATATAATAATTAATATATAATTTTTATTATTTTTTTTTTTAATATTTACTTGAACTATTATAAGATTTTAATAATGAATTATTAAAATCTTCCAATAATACTTCATCGTCTATATTTTCTAATGATAGTACTAAGTCATTTATACTATATAAAAAAATTGGTTGCTTCTTTAATTTATGTGAATTATTTATTGTATTAGCAGTATTACGTGATGCATTTTTATTTCTAAGAAAACAATCAAATGATTTAATAATATTCTTTCTGCGATTTCTTGTTTTCTTAAATATATATTTATAAATAAAAAATGATAAAATAAAATCATTTATATCAGTTTCGGTTATATTTCCTTTTTTTTTTTTTTTAATATTTTTTTTTTTTACTTTATTTCATTTTGATATGAAAAAGTTTCATATTTTCATAATTATTTATTTATATTCTTTTTTATTTTTACTTTTCTTATTTTTTCACACTCATCTTCTTCTTTCTCAGGTTGGTTTAAAAATTTTCCTCCGATTTGGCATTTTAATGATTTTAATTCGAGAGTTGCTTGTTTCTTTAAATTTCATATATTTATTAATTAAAATTATTTCATATTTTATTAATTAATATAATTTTTTTTTAATGATATATATAGAATATGAATATATACTTTAAATCTTTTTGAGTGTCTTTTAAAAACATTAGGCTTAATATATATGTATAAGTATATATAGATATTATTATAAATATTATTAATAATTCAATATCATTTATAGTATTGTTTTAACATAGAGTAAATATACAATATAATATATATATTAATTGTTACTTCTATTGAACTGAAATAAGTTGTACTTGTTTTTCTATTCATATTAAGTTGTTAGAGTAAATATACAATATAATATATATATTAATTGTTACTTCTATTGAACTGAAATAAGTTGTACTTGTTTTTCTATTCATATTAAGTTAACTAAATTATAATTTCATTTATAATATTCTTTTTTTTATATGTACTTAATTTAACTTTTTTTTTTTTTATTTTATTTTATTTTATTTTTTTATAGATTTTTTATATAACCTCCAATGACAATATAGAATTTAAATATAACTAAATCATACTAACTATATAATAACTTTATTTTTATTTTATTTATATAATTATTTTTTCCTTTAAAATAAAGGATAATAAATATTAAAGTTTTTATATGTATGAATACTAAAAATTTTTTACTAAATACTATTATTTAATAAGTTATAATCATATGAACATTAATTATTATTAATAATAATATATATAATAAATAATAATAATAATAATAATAATAATAATAATAAGAAGAAGAAGAAGAAGAAGAAGAAGAAGAAGAAGAATATTAAATTATCATTTTAACAATAATTATTATTATTAATAATAATGTACATATAATAAATAATAATAATAATAATTATAATAATAAATTATATTTTTAATGTAAAATTATCATTTTAACTTTTTATATTAAAAACAATACTATATATAATAAATTTATAAAATAAATTATAAATAAATCTATAATATTTTTTATATTCTAAAAATACATTTTATTTGAGATAGAATAGATAAAAGAATTAATATAATATAAAAATTATATACAATTTCAAAGAAAAAATATTTGATATATAATATTATATAATCATTCTATTTTATTTTCAATATTAAAATTAAGTACATTCTTATATTTTTTTATAAAAATTAAAGTATATATTATATATAAAAATTGTATTTATTTATAATAACTTAAATATTATTGTATAAAAATGTTTAGAATATCGTCTAAATACATTATATTATTATTGTTATATTTATTTTATAAGATACATATTATTAAATTATATAAATATAATTGATATTAAAAAAAAAAAAGGTAAAAACAGATATTTTAAATACTATATTTGTTTTTTATCTTAAAATGTTAAAAATTGAATATATTAGATACTTATTAATATTTATTTAAATATTTTAATTAAAATAATTATTACTTTATTATTCATGATTCAAAAAAAATAAAAAATAATTTGTGTATATAAAAACGATAATAAAATATATAAATATAAAATAAATATAAATATAAAAATATAAAAAATAAAATAAAATAAAATAAAATAAAATAGAAGGATATTAAAAAATAATTATTTAATTACTCATAAAAAAAAAAAAAAAAAAAAGTAATGAAGAAACAAACCAAAAAGTAATATCATTTGCCAAAAAACTATTAATATTATCCAGCATAAAGGGAAAATTGGTATTTTTAATATAAATGATAAAAATAATTTATTATCAATTTTATTTATAAATTTTTTTTGATTTTATTATATAATTAATATAAATGTTGAGTATTGACACGTTACATAATTTATAATAATTATAATATTATAATAATAACTATGGTAACGGAATTTCAGAATTCTTATTTTGATTTGAATTGATAGTATCAGATTTCTAATTTGTTATAAAAAAAATAATAATTTGTTATAAATATTTTTTTTTTGTTTTTGTTTTCGTTGTTTATTTTTTCATTTTTTCATTTTTTTTTTTAGTTTTTTGTTTTTTGTTTTTGTTTTTGTTTTTGTTGAATTATTATTTTAAAAATATAAATAATAATATAATATAATATAGTATTATATAAAAATATATTAAAATATCATATAAAAATTATTATTTAGAAAATTAATTTTTAGCAATTTTTTTATATTATTAATTTCAATTTTATTTTTTAAAATAAAACTTACTTTGCATAAGAAATCGTATAAATCAATAAAATCGTTCTCTATAAAATAATTCAAATTACAGTATATTTTATTTTCAAAGTCAAGCCAAGATTTTATAAATTTATTATGGCTTTTTTCCATTTGATATATTTCATGTTTTTTCATTGGATTATTTAAAAGTTCACTATATGTAATATCATCTTGATAGCAATCTTCATTAGTTATATTTGATGCTGTTGTGGTTGTTGTTTCTGTTGTGACAGTTGAAGCGGATGTTATATTTGAAATATCACTATTATTTGAATTATTCCTTGCTCTTTTATGACTCTTTTCTTCTCTTTGACTATGATGATGATGATGATGACGCAATATTTCTTTTTTATTCTCATTTATATTATTAATACCTATATGTATAAATATTGCACATATAATTTATTTTAATATAAAATATATTAATTATCATTACGAAAATGTGTAAACATCATTATTTTAAATAGTATAAATGAAGAATTTTTTATTATAAAACATAATGATAATGAAAATAAATAATAAATAAAAACAAGATAATGATAATAAATAATAAATATAAACAAAAATAACAATAACAATAATTAATAATAAATAATAACAATAACAATGACAACAACAACAATAATAATAATAATAATAATTAATAATTATTGATTTTAATAATAAAAATAATTAATAATTATTGATATTAATAATAATAATAATAATAATAATAATTAATAATTATTGATTTTAATAATAAAAATAATTAATAATTATTGATATTAATAATAATAATAATAATAATAATAATTATTGATTTTAATAATAAAAATAATTAATAATTATTGATATTAATAATAATAATAATAATAATAATAATAATAATAATAATAATTAAAATAATACATAAATGTTGATATAAAATAATTATATTTTTTTTTTAAATTTTTTTTTTTTTTTTTACTTACTTAAATGTTGTTTCCGTTCATCTGAAGAAACTGATAAATCTGATATATTTTCAAATGGATCACTTTCTTCATCTAAATATTGTGGATTAATTTTATAGTAATTGTTATTATAATTATTAATATTTAAATCTTTATTCCATATAACACAATCTGATTTATCTTTAACTGATTCTGAACTTGATACTACGAAATCTGATGATGAAGTTCTAATAGACTTACTACTATATAGTTTTAAATAATTTACTGATTTAGATTTAGATTCATTCATTAAATTTATTAAATCATTCTGAGTTTGAAATGAATGATACGGTATAGTATTTAATTTTGAACATGTTGAATATATATTATTATCTTCATTAACTTTTTCAACATAATCATTTAAATCTTCTAAAAATTGAGAATTTGATAAATTTTCTAAAAGATTCAATGATTGAGTTAATGGTATATATGGACCATTTTCTCTATGCCTTTTTTTATTTCTTCTTTCATTTATATTATCCTTTATGGTATCACTATTAGAAGAAACTATACTACTCCTACTTAGATTATTAAAGAAAGAATTAGAAGTTCTATCTGAAATATTTTTTAATGATATAAAATTTAGAGTTGGAATTGGAACATTTTTTTCCTTAATATTATTGAGTTTACTATTTTGAGGTGGTTGTTGTTGTTGGTCTTTTTATTAATATTTATTTAAAATTATTATTATATCATTTATGTATATTTTTATATTTATATTTATATTTATATTTGTTATTTTTTAGTAAAAAAAAAATATTAAATTATAAATATTATATATTATTAAGTATTCGCGTATCAATTAAAATATAACATATATAAATATTAAAGATATATAAATAAAAAATAAAATGAAATATATAAAAAGAAAAAGAAAATGTATAAAAAAATTTCTTTATTCATTAATAATAACTATAAATTAATATTTAATTATAATGTTTACCTTTATTTTTCGTTTCATTAGATGTATTTATTTTTTCATGAGTATTCTCAAATTTTTTGGGTATTTTTATTCCTGAAGGGATAAAATTATTTTGTTTTGATGAATATTCATTTTTTATATAATTATATCTATAAGTTTTCTTTGGACGACTATTTTTATAAATATTATTATTACTATTACTATTATTATTATTATTATTGTCGTTGTTGTTGTTGTTGTTATTACTATTATCATTAATTTTATTATTGCTATTTGAATTTAATCCCAATGAATTAAGTTTAGTATCACTAAAATTTAATGATATTTCATTGTCAATATTATATAATTGCCGTTTTCTATTTATTTCTGCATCAATATTTTCCTCTTCTTTATCTTTTATTTCATCATTACTTGATATTTTTTGTTTTTTATTTGTTAATTTCTTATATAAACTATAATAATAATCATTTAAATTATTATAATTATAATTGAAATTCTTTTGACTATTCGGTATATTACGTATTCTAGATTTTTGTTTTGGTTTTAATCTATAGTTTTTTATATTTGATAAATTCATAAAATGAACATCTCCTAATTGTTCTTCCAATTCATCATATAAAGAAGCTAAATCTTTAAATTTATCTTTCAAATCTTTAAATTTATTTGATATGTCACCATCTGGTTTCTGTAATCATTTAAAAGTTATTATTGTATTGTACCATTAATTTGTATGTTTGATAAATTAATCCCAAATCAAAAATATTATTTTATGTAAATTATTCCATTAAATTAATAAATAAATATCATTATGAATTATTATTATAATAAAAATATGTATTAATAATATAAAAAATGTGATTTATAATATTTATTATTTTTTTTTAATATATTATTTCATATATTAACAATATTTATTAATATGTAACAAACATGTTAATAAATAAGTAAATTTCTATCATTACTACAGATATATATATAATTTTACCTTTAAAATTTCCGAATGTTTTCTTTTTTTACCACTAATATATAATGATGATATACCTTTTTTGATATATACAAGTATATATATATATATAATTATTATTTGTCTTTAATATTTGATATTTTTTTTTAATTATAACAATGAAAATTATTTAATATAACTAAAAATTTGATATGTATTATTTTTTTTTTATACCTTTGGTAATATCAAATATTGGATTATTGAACATTTTTTATTTCAATATTGATTTCTTATTATCACTTTTATATATATCTTTTATATACATTAAATTTTTATTTACAATAAATTATAAAAAAAAAAATTAAGAAATATAAAATCTATATAAATAAAAGAAATAGAAATAAAAAATATATATATATATAAATAAAAATATACATAAAATAATATAATAAAAATAATTAGAATAATAAACAATATTTATAGATAATAAAAATAAAAATATAATAACTTTATAATTATTAAATTATTACATCTATGTGTATTTTTTCAAAATAATATGAAAATAACTTTTTTTTATATAAAACTATAATTTATTTAATCTTTTTATCTATATAAATCTACTATGATTATAATAATTTATATTATTAATGTTTATAATAATTGATAATTACAATTATATATATTAATTCCATAAATTTTCTTACTGTCAGCCAATATTTTTAATTTTAAATATTATAAAAATTAAAAAATTATAGATAAAGATATAAATTATAAAAAAATTATGTTAAATATTTTGGTTTAAAAAAAAAGTTTAACAATTATAAAAAATATTAAAAAAAAAAACATTGATGATTATTAAATTTCTAATATTTGTAAAAATTATTAAATTAATAAAATTAATATACATTTAATCATTCTACCAACTGATTAAATAAAAAAAAATAAGTAAAGAATACTTTAAAGTTTAATATAATATGGTATTAAACTTTGAAGTAATTATATGTATCTAATAATCAAAAAAAAATGATTATTATTATTAAATTATAAGGTTTAAAGTATTATTTAATTATTACAATTATATTAAAATAATTATTATATAAAAAATATAAAATTGAAAAATTATAGGATTGATTTTTTATATTACTATATTGACAAGGAATTAAAAATGGAAAAATATTGATTTTCTTGTATATTGATTTTTTTTTTGTGATATATTATTAATCTTCACTATTATATGAGTTGTAAATATAAGTAATAATATTATTTATGATAATAATAATTTACTATTACTATTATTATTTTACAATTTATCAATTATTATTATTCCCAAACCATATAAATCTTCTAAATCAATTTATAGATAATTAATTCAAGAAATACAAATGAAAGTTTTATTTTTATTAAATTAAAAAATGGAAATGAAATTGTGTAATATTAATAAAAATGTTACACATTTTTAAAATACTGTAAAAAGGTATGGGTATAAAAAAACATGTCACGTGATTTATTAAAAAAAAACTTGAAGACTTTTTTTTTTTTTCTTTTGAAAAAAAAAATTTAAAAATGCTTGTCAAATTTCTTCAGTCATAATTTAAAAATGAAGGCAGTAAAGTTTATATGCATGAATAAAATCAAATTATATTCAATAATAAAAAATATTTATTACTTTTCATTATATCAATACAGATTATTAGTATTAGTAAGATATTCAATTAGTAAGAATTACTTTAATATCTATCTAAATGAAATTATCTTATACATGAAATGAACTATTATTTATATCAAAAGTTTAGTCAATAAAAAAAAAAAAACTATGATGATTAAAGGAATTGTTTTAATAAAAATTTTTTTTTATTTTTATATTTATTTATGGATTTTGTTTATTTATTTATTTATCTTTATTATTATAATATCAAGCCTAAAAAGGTAATATTAATATATTAATATTAAATTATTTAGCAATAATTCATTCACATATATTATTGATTATTATTATACCAAAACAAAATTTTACTAATAATATATATTAAATATATTATATAATATATTCTATATATATTATTATATATTTGATAATATATATTTAATTATATTAATTATACAGAGTTTTTTCTTTTTCTTTTTTTTTTTTTTTTTTTTAATTATTCTTTTCTTTTTTTTTTTTTAAAAAAAGAAATAAATAAATAAAAATATACACAATAACAACAACATAACAGTAACAAAATAAAGTTTAAATAAAAATAATAAACACAGTAACAATACAATAACAATAACAAAGAAAAATAAATAATTAAAATATATTTATTTTTTAAAAAAAGAAAATAAAAAAAAAGAAAAAAAAAATGGAAGCAAATAAAATAAAAGGTCCAGCAAAGTGTGTAACATTACCAAATGGTGATGTTATTACTTATGCTGAACGTGGTGAACAAAATAAAGAAATAATGTTTACAGGAGCATTATATCATCATACTTTTATGCCAGTAGTTGAAGAATTAGCAAAACGTTTTCATGTTTATGCTTTTATTATGCGTACTCATGGTGTTGTTGAAGAAATAAATACAGATGGTTCTATTCATTGGGCTAATCAATGGGGTAAAGATCTTTATGATTTTGCTAATTATTTAGGTATAAAAAAATTTCATTATTTAGGTAAATGTCATGGTACTATGCCAGGATGGTGGCTAATTAAAAATCATCCAGAAATGTTATATGATTTTTGTTCCTTTTTCCTTGGACCACATACTCTTCCTCAAAATAGTAATGTATGGATGGAAGCAAGTCAAAATGGGAAAATGCAAGAATTATTAAAAATGTCTATTCGTAATATTGAATCAGGTTTAAAGAAAAAACAAGAAGAACTTAAATGTCTCGGGCCAAATCTTGAGGATACTAAGGCATTAATGAAATATATGGGTTTTCCCGAAATATTATGGGATAATGATATTGAAACTATGGAATATGCATTAAAAACCACTAATGTTCCTATTGGTTATCTTTTTGGTAGTGAAGATCCACTTTTCAATGATTTTTATGATTCCAATATGAAATTACCTTTTATAACAAAAAAATGTCATTTCACTATTCTTCAAGGTGAACGTCATTTAATGGAACTTGATTGTCCAGATCGTATAGCTGATGAAGCATTCTTCTTTATTTCTCAAGCTCATAAAAATTATGCATAATTTTATATCACATATTAAAAAAAATTTTTTATTACGATATAAAAGTTTAATCCATAAATACATAATTTTTTTTTATATAGAATAAAAAAAAAATAAAACATAACAATAAATTATTATATAAAAAATATACTAAAATAAATATTAAAAAAAAAAAGTAAAAAACATACTAAAATAAATATTTAAAAAAAAAAGTAAAAAATATAAATATAAATATAAATAATTAATAAAAATATATACTAAAAAGCATACTATAATTGAAATTAATAAAAAATATATACTAGAAAACACACTAATAATGTAAATAAGGAACAAATAAATATTTATTATAATATTTTTATTATAATTTTTATTTATAATTATCGTTTTAAATTAAATACAATATTTATAAACTTTTTTTTTTTTTTTTTTTTTTTTTTTTTGAGTGTTATTTGCTTTCCTGTTGTGTTATTAGAATATTTTATTAAACAATAATTTATATTTGTTTATTTCTTCTAATATATCAACATTCTTTGATTAAAAAATAAAATACTAAAAATTATTATATAATAATAATTTTTAATATTTTTTTTTTTTATTTCAATATAGTTTTTAAATTTAGTTGATCTTGAGTAATTCAACCTATTTATTATAGTAAAAAAAAAATTGAATTTTTATGAGTAATTTTATTAAGTATAATTAATAATATTTATAAAAGTATTTATTTCTTAAAACTTACATCGAAAATAAGAGTGGATTTTGGTGGGATAACACCTGGAATACCTCTTTCACCATAGGCATCATCATAGGACTACCATAATTAAAAAGATATATAAGTAATTAGATTCCATTATTATTGGTTATGATAAATTTATATTTTTTATCATAGATAAAAAAAAAACAAAAATAAAACTTACAATAGTGATAACGGCTTGTTCACCAAGACTCATTTGTGGAACAGCCTTATCCCAACCGGCAATAACTCTACCAACACCAATTTGAGTAACAAATGGTTTTCCACGGGTACGGGAAGAATCAAAAGTCTTACCATCTGGGAACTATTTATTATATAATAAAATATGATTTAAAATTGTTTGTTTATTAAAATTATATTATTAAAAAAAAAAGGTTTATTATAAATTATTATTTTTAATACTTACAGTACCAGTGTCTTTTTTAATATTAATTTATTATAAAAATATTTTTTAATTATAAATAAACAATATATAAGCAAATTAATAAATAAATATATTATGATATTTTTAATTATTCCTATTCCTTATTCAAATTCTCTTTTTTTTATTAATAATATCAAAAACTTACAGTGCATGGTAACGGTGTCACCCTAATAAAATATTATTTATATAAAGGTAAATAAATAAATAAATAAATTAATATACATCGGTATGTAGAAATTAATATATAATTATATACATAATTATTAATACTACATAATTTTAAATAAAAATAATAAATATTTATAACATACCTTCTTTGGGAAGTGAACACCATCTCCTGGTTTGGTAATTTTCTTGTCAACAGTCATTTTCTATATATAAATAATAATTATATGTTTATATATAAATTTAATCAATAATAATCATAAGAATATTAAAATTATTAATCTGTCACAAAATGTTTTTTAAAAATAAAGATATAAATATATTTTTAAAGTTTATTTTTTTTTATTTCCAATACATTTTTATCTTTTTAATTTATAAAACAATATATTTTTCTTTTTATTTATAATTTATATAAAGATATATATAAAAAGATTTATTTATTATTTTTTTTTCTTTAATTTTTACCTCTTATTTATAAATATAAATATATTTATTAAAATAGTTTTAAAGAAAAAAAAAAAAAAAAAAAAAAAAAAGAAAAAAAATTATAGCGGTATTTTCTAGCCTCTTTTTATTTACAAACAAAGTCTATAAATAATAATGATTATTTATTATATTAAATGATTAAAAAACGATTAATTAATTTAATTATTTTCATATCAAAGTTTTATAATTAATTTATTAATTATATCAACATAAATATTAATATATATTATAATATAATGTTAATATATGTTATAACTATTTTTTCCTTTTATTTTTATTTATTTATTTATTTATTAATTTTTTTTAAAAAAAAAACTAAATAACGTAAATGTAATATATATAATTACAGAATAAACAATTTTTCCATTATATACATAATATATATTATGAATATATTCCTAATAATTTATAATATATAATAAATAATATTAATATAATAATAAATAAAAATTAGACTATTGAATGTATTATCAATAATAAATATATTACTGGATAATCCATCATTTTTCTCCAATCAAACTTATTTACTAACAAGTCTAAATATGATAATGTATAATACATAAATTTATGTATTATACATATATTTATACTAGTCATATGTATATCATATAAATGAACAATAGAATAATAGAAAAATCATAAAAAAATCAAAAATAAAAATAAAAATAAATAAATAAATGTTATCAAAGAATATTGAACTAATAATAATAAAAGTATATTATTTATATTTTATTACTATTTATTATTTATATTTTTTCTTTTTTTTCTTTTTTTTTTTTTTTAAAAAAAGACAAATATTTTAATACAATTTGTAAAGGTATTGTAAGAGAATATTTTGTGTGTAAGAAAATATACAATTGTGTTTTATATATATATATTATATAAAATATATAAATATATTTGGTTATTAATATTTTAACAAATTTATAAAATATATAATAATAAAGAATAATGGCTGACATTAAAGTTGATGTATATAGTGACATTGCTTGTCCATGGTAAAATAATTATTTCATTTTATATATAATTTAAAAAAGAGAAAAATATTTGAATTTACAATATATTTATTATAATTAAAATAATATAAGATTTTTATTATTATTAATATTATTATTATCATTATTAACATTAAATTTTTATTAAATAAAAAAAAAAACATTATATATATTTCTTTAATGATAAATGTAATAAAATTTTTAAAATTTTTATATATAAAATTTATATATTATATATTATTTAAATAAATAAAAATAAAATTAAAAAAAAAAAAAAAAAAAAAAAAAAAAAAAAAAGGTGTTATGTTGGTAAAAGAAAGTTCGGTATTGCTTTAGAAAAAATGCATAACACTAATCCAAATATCAAAATTGAAACAAATTGGCATCCATATATGATTGACCCAGGAACAAATATAAATGGTGAAAAGTACATGGATTATAATGTTAGACGTTGGGGTGGAGGTTTTTATCATAAAATTATAATAAAATTTATTATATTACTGTTTAATTTTTACAATATTTTTTATGGTTATATTATTATATATAATTTTTATTATTATTTAATAAATTTAAATTTAATATAAAATAAATTATATTATTTTTTTAATAATATCAATATTAATTTATTTATTTTTTCCTTTCTTTTTTTAAAATTATATAATGTATATCAAATTTTTATTAATACTCATACTCATATTCATACTCATACTCATATTCATACTCATACTCATACTCATAACATATATTCTAATACTTTTAAAAACATATAATAATACATATATATATCAATTATATAATTATTTATACATATTAATATTGAACATATAATGTCCACTTATTTTATTGACTTTCACATTAATAAAATTCGATATTAAAATTATTAAAATTATTAAAATATTAAAATATCAAACTACATATATAAAAAAAATGAAAATATCACACATATTTTTATATATATATATATTTATATAAAGATGGATGGTGTTATGAACTTAGAGAAGCTGGTAAACAAGTTGGTGCCAATTTTGCTAATTGGAAAATTTGGCCACATACTTTATTATGTCATTGTTTAGTTACAACAGTTATTGATAAAACTAATGATCCAAAAAAAGGAGATGAAGCTGTTAATGCTCTTTTTGAAGCCGTTTATGAAAATGGTGAAAATGTTAGTGATCCAAAAGTTGTTGCTAGAATTGGTAAAGAATTATTTGGATTAGAAGAATCAGAATGGAATAATGATGAACGTAAAAAAATTGTTAGACAAAAAGATACTATGGCTAAAAGAGAAATGGGTATATCAGGTGTACCTTATTTTGTTATTAATAATAAATATGTTTTACATGGTGCTCAAAGTCAACATGTATTCTTTAATGCTTTCAAAAAAGTTGCTGGTATTTAAAATAAAAAAAAAAAAAAATATGACATAATAAAGGGAGAAATAAAATATATATTTATATATATTTATATTTATATATTTAAAATATTATTAATATATTAAAACATAAAAAAAAAAAAAAAAAAAAAAAAAAAAACATAATGACTTAATAAGTGATTATTCTATTAGATTCCTTTAATATAATAATAATAATAGTAATAATAAAATTAATACTTATTATTATTATATTTGAAAATATATATATTTTTTAAAAGATTAAAAATAAAAAAAATAAAATATATATTATTTATATAAAAGTAAAATTAATATTTTTCAAAAAAAAAAAATATATAAAAAATTGTATAATAATTAACAAAAAAAAAAAAAAAAAAAAAACAAGCACACAAACAAATAAGCAAATAAAAATAAAAATAAAATAAAATAAAAAAAAATAAAAATTAATAATATAATAATAATAATAATTATCTTATGTATTAAATAATTTATAATTTTGAATTAATGTATATTAACCTTTTGTAATATTATTTATTAGAAAAATATTTTTTTAAAAAAAAAAAAAAAAAAACTTTAAAAAATATATTAATTTTCATCCCAATATAAATATATATATTATGAAATATATATTATATCAAAGACTACAAAGACTATTTTTCATTAAAAATTCAATAATAATAATATTAATAAATAAAAAATAAAAAATAAAAAACCCTCAAAATTTTGCAATTTTTCTTAATAATAATAAGAATTCTTTTTTTTTATATATTTATATTTATTTTTATTATATATTTTTTTTTTAAAAAAAAAAAAAATTTTTTTATATATTATTAAATTTTTTTTATAGGATAAAAGATATATATTTTTTTATTATTATTATTGTTATTATTATTGTTATTTTATTTATGTAATTTATTTTTTTTTTTTATATATTTATATATTAAAGGTAAAAAAAAAATTAAAAAATAAAAAAAAAGTATTCAAAAAGAAATTATGTCTATTATGAAGATAGGCTGTATTAAATTTTGAAATTTTTTTAAATGAATTCATAACCTACTTTTTTTTTCTTTTTTAAATATATTAAATGATATGCTTAAATTATGCTTTTAATTATTTTTTTTTATTTTATTTATTCATTTTTTTTTATTATTTTTGTTTTTATTTTTATATTTATATTTGTTTTTATTTTTATTGTATTATTATTATTATTATTTTATTTTATTCTATTTTATATTGTATATTTTATATTTTGTTTTATATATAGAATCTAATCTATTTTAATTTTATATTTTCTATTTTATTTTATTTTATTTTATTTTATTTTATTTTATTTTATTTTATTTTATTTTTATTTAAATTTCTGAAGAAAATATATATATTTATCTTCTAAATTATGAAAAAATAAAAATAAAAAAAAAAAAAAAAAAAGAAAGATTTTTTATTTCAAATATAATCTTTAAACAGGAAAAGAAAATAAAATGAAATAAAAAAAAAAATACTTTTATTTTTTTTTATCTTATTTTTATCATTATATTATTATTATTATTATTATTATTATTATTATTGTGTATTATTTATTTTGAATATGTGTATTATTTGATTTTTTATATATTTTAATTTTATTATTATTTTATTGTTTTATTATTTATTTATTTATATTTTTATTATTATTTTCTTATTTTTATTATTTTTTTTATGTGTGTATTGATTTAATTTTACCTTTTATAAAAAAAAAAATTATAATATATAAAAAAATTTTTTTTTTCTCTTTTTGTTTTTTATAATTATCATTATTTGAAAAAATTATTAGATTATTTTAACAATGTTTTTGATTTAAATATTTTTTTTTTTTTTTTTTTTTTTTGCTTTTTTGCTTTTTTGCTTTTTTTTTTTTTTTTTTACTTTAAAAAATAAAAAAAAAAATATTAAAAATTAAATATATATATAATTGAAGAAATAAAGTAAAAAAAAATATAAAAGTAATTATCAAATTATTATTAATGAAAATATATATATATATTAATTTTTAATATAAAAAAAAAAAAAAAAAATACTGAAATTGTAATGTTAAATCCTTTTAAAAAAAAAAAATATTGGTATGAATTCGAAGGCAATTAAAACGATTATATTTATTAAAATATTTTAAATAAAAAATATATATAAATGAAAATTTCTAATGATTTATATCCTTTTTTATTTATTTTAATTTTAATTTTAATTTTAATTTTGATTTTAATTTTGATTTTAATTTTGATTTTGATTTATTGATATTATATTTTCTTTATTTTTTTATATATATATATATATATTATTATTATTATTGTTGTTATTAATTATTATTATTTATTATTATTATTTATTATACATTAGTTAAATTTGATTCATTGGATGGAGCCATTTCATTTTCTGTACCTTGAATTTTAGGTGATGGTGAAGATATTCCATTTGGATTTATTACATTACGATTATTTTTCATTTTTTGTGCATAAATACCAGGTGATGAAGTAGCAGAAAGTGGTGGTGTTAAACTTTGTGTAACTATATTTTTTTCTGAAATACTTGGACTACCAATTCTCATTTGTTGTTGTTGTTGTTGAATTCGATAATTCATTTGTTGTTGTGGTGTAAGTTTTTTAGTTAAAGTATCATCATTATTATTTTCCATAATAGCTGGAGAAGAAATATTTGGAGTTCCATTAACATTAACATTATTATTAGTTGATGGATTAATTGATGGACTATTTATAACAGTATCTGGATAATTTTGACTTACAAAAGATTTATATTTTTTAAGTTCTTCACGTAATTTTAACATTTCACTTTCCATAGCATGACGTTCACGGAAAAGTTTTTGTTGACTAACGACTAAATCTTGAATCTTAGTATAAGCTTGAGCAGATAAATTATCAAATTGTACTTGCTTTTCTTCACTTGTTTTATGTAATTTCTTATTCTTTTCAACAAGAGCATCTCTTTCTTCAGCAAGCGTTTGATATCTTTCTTGAGCTAATTTTAATTCATCCGATAATTTTTGAGAACTAATACGATACTTTTTAACTTCTTCTTGAAGAGATTCAATAGTAGCATTCTTTTCAGTAGAAGCTGCATTTAATTCTTCTACTAAAGCTTCATATTCCTTAGTAGCTTCTGGATCGGTTTGTGAACTAGTAGAACGAAGATGTGGTTTACGAGTTTGAATTTGAACATGTCTACGTCTTGGTCTTTGTTGATTTGGTGGTGGTGGTGGTTTTGATCCAGAATTATCATTATTTGGAGAATGATGTTTATGATAAGATGGTAAATTCTTCATATTAACACTCATTGAAATTGGTCGATTACTTGAATCTCTAACAGGTCTACTACCTCTACCCATATTTCTCATTTGAGATGGTGGTCCATTAGATCTTCTACGTTCATTTCTTTCTTGTTCTTGTTGTTGCATTAATTCTTTTTCAGCTTCTTCTAATTCAGCTTCTTCAGAAGTATAAGTAATCTCTAATGTTGCCATTTCTGGTGGTGGTAAAGATACCATATTATAATTATTCTTTACTTCATTATTACTATCTTCATCTTTTAATTTAGTTTTATGAATATGTTTACCATTTGGTTTATTATTCATTGATAATTGAGATTGGGATTGAGGTTGTGGTTGTGGTGATGGTGTATGAGAGGATTCATTTTGTTGTTGTGACATAGGTTTTGGAACATTCATATTTGGCATATCTTCCATAGCCACAGAAGGCCTAGTATTAGTTTGAGTAGTCATACTTTGAATTTGTGGTTGTGGACGTGGTTGAGGATTAATATCATCTTCATCATCATCATAATAATAATTTTCATAATCTTCTTCTTCTTCTTCATAATAATCAGAATCTGATATTTCACCGACTTCTTCACAAAATTGAACAGTTTTATTAGTACGAGCCTTTGGAATTGGATCATTAATAAAGGAACAATTTTCTGGACGCATTTCAGCATTATGTCTTGTATTACGAATAACTTCACTATCTTCTTCAGAGAATAAATCTTCATCATCAGAGAAGAAATCTTCATCGAAATTTTCATCCATATCATCTTCATCAGATATAATTTCACCATTTTCATTTATACCAAGTGCAACTTCATCAATACGTTGTTGAACTTCATAAGGTTCCATACCTTGTTGATTTATAAGTAAATGACTAATAACCATAGATGAAGTACGTGGAGGATGACGACTATTTGGCTTTCTATCACCATTACTACTACTACTTGTAGTAACATTTGGCATACCCGCCCCCATACCTTGGGCAATATATGGATGTTGTTGAGTTGGGACAGGTGCTTGTTTATATTCAAATTCATCATCATCAAGTTGTTGTTGTTGTAAGAAAGCACTTTGAGATTGTAACATTTGTTTTTGTTGTAACTCTGATGGCATTTGATAACCAGACATCATCATTTTCTTTTGATTTTCTGCATTATTAATTTGTTGCATTTGGGTCATAAATTGTTTAGCTTGATTAGTTGTTTTAAGATATTCTTCTAATATTTCTGAATCAGTCTTTTTTCTTGGTCTCTTTTGACCAGGAATAGATTGATTTTGTTTTTGCATCATCATCATACGTTTTTGATCTTCAAGTGACATTTGTCCCATTCCATTGATCATACCATTCATACCATTCATACCATTCATACCAGTCATACCACCCATTCCCATTCCTGGATTTGAAAGAGTTGGGGTTGTATTTGGTTTTGGACTTGGTGTTGAATTTGGACTATAAATACCATTTCCATCATTTTCAGTAATTAAAGGAATATGTTTTGGACGATTTGGATCAACTTCAATATTTTTAGTTTTATCTTTTTTGCCTTGTTTCTTAAAACTAAATATTGAATTCTTCTTTTTCTTTTGATTATTTTGTGGTGGTCCCATATCTTCTGGACCTGTACAACGTAAAAATTCAGCTAAAGCTTCAGTTCCTTCTGGTTTTCTTCTTGGAGCTTCATCTAATAAATCTTCATCATCTAATAAATCTAAATCATTAACACCATTAAATTGTGAACCATTAAAACCTGGACTCATACCACCGAATCCACGAGGAGAATTCATATATTGTTGTTGTTGTTGTTGTTGCATTAATTGTTGTTGCATTAATTGTTGTTGTTGTTGTTGTTGTTGTTGTTGTTGCATCATTTTTTGTTGAAGCATTTGTTGTTGACGAATAAAATTAGGATCATTCATTAATTCTGGTGGTATATTATTATACTGTAGATCCATTTGTTTTGCTGGTGAAGCTGTTCTTTCAAAATTTTGTTGTAATGGACTATCAAAATTTCTAATTAATTGTTCTTGACCTTGATTCATTATCATTTTTATTATTATATATATGTAATGATATTAATTATATAAATCTTAATTAACTATATATTGTTTAAATATAAGTAATAAGATTACAAATATAAAATACAAAAAAAAACAAAAAAAAAAATTAGTATAATAATTTAATAATTATTGAAAAATATTAATTTAATTAAAATAAACAAAAAAATTTTTTTTTATTTTTTAAATTGATATTTAATTATTATTTATCATTTCTTTATAATAATGTTACACTATTGCTTTGTTTTGTTTTGTTTTGTTTCGTTTTTGTTTTTTTTTTTAAAAAAAAATAAAATTTATACTTTCTATTTAAATTATATTATTGATAAAAATATAATATTTAGATAATATCAAATATTAAGCTTTGTGTTTAGTTTTGTGATTTATATAAATATTTATTTTATTATTTAAAAATTGAAATAAAAATCTATATTTTTCTTTAATTTATTCCTTTTCTATATTTAATTCTTTTTTTTTTTTATTTATTTTCACTTTTTACAATATTTTCTTTCTTGTATTTATTTATTTATTATGTTTTAAATACAAAATTTAAAGTTTTTATATTTTTATATATAAATCTATATCATAAGATTGTTAATTATTAATTGAATTTTCAATTTTATTTCGAAAATAATTCAAAATATTAAGATAAAAACAATGAAATATTTCTAATTATAATCAATAATTTCTTTAAACAAAACATTTCTAAAGTAATTTCTCCGATAAAAGATTTTTTTTATTGAAATATTTATTATGGCAAAAATATATATATATAAAAGAAATATTGAGATACTACACCCTAATAAATTTTAATAAATAATATAAATTATTTAAAATATGTACTTTTTTTTTTTATTTTATTATTTTTTTTTTTTGTTATTTTATTATTTTGATATTGTTATTTGTTATTTTAAATTAATTTAATTTATTGCTTTAATCATGGAAAAGAAGAAATGATAATAATAATTATTTGTTATTTATTATTTGTTTTTTTTTTATTTTAGTTAAATATAATTTTGATTTGATTATTTATGTAGTTTATTATTGAAAAAAAGATAAAATGTTTATTATTTAATTCTTGAAAATTGAATATTTATTAAACTGTATTTTTTTTTTATTATTATTATTATTATTATTTTATTTTATTATTATATAATAATCATTATTATTATTTTTCTTCTTTCTTTTTTTTTTTTTTTTTTTTTTTTTTTTATAAATTATTATTAAAGAAAGAAAGAAAAAAAAGAAAATAAAAAAAATATATATAATATAATAAAAATAAAAAATAAAAAATAAAAATAAAAAAATAAAATAAATAATTTAAATAAATAAAATATATTAAATTGTATTGTTTTAAATGTATTACAATATAATAATATAATATATATATTATATTAAAAATAATAGAACTACTTAATTCAAATGTTTATTTAATTATTTAATTAATTATTTATTTATTTATTATTATATTTATTTATTTATTATTATATATATTTATTTATTTATTTTATATTTATTTATTTATTTAATTATTTATTTTATATTTATTTAATAATAATTTGATTTTCTCATAAAAGTGTTGTCAAAAAAATAAATAAAAATTTTTATCTTTTCTTTGTTTTTCACATATTAATATTTATTTATAATAAATAATAATTAATAAGATTTTCCTTTTTTTTTTTTTTATTAATAATATTATATTATTATATTATTATATTATATTATATTATATTATTTATTATATTAATGTTATTATATAATATTATTTAAAAGTTTAAAGTAATACAATAAATTATATTGAGGAATTTATATAATAATTAATTTTAATATATATTAAATAAAAACAACAATTTAATTTCAAGTATAATATAATATAATAGAATATAATAATATAATATAATGGTTTTAATAAATTTTATTTATTTTTCAGAATCTATTTGAAAAAAAAAATGTATTACAAAGTTTGTTCAATTAAAACATTATATATTTATTTATATTATAAAATATATTAGTTTTTAATAGGTTAATAGTTAATATTATATTATATTTAATATATTCAATATAATAATAATATATAGTTATAGGTTTATCCTAATTTAAATTATTTTTTTTTTAAATAATTATTTTTCAAAAAACTTATTAATATATATTATCAATAATAATATTTTAATTTATATTATATTAACATTTATATTCAATTTTAATTATTATATTAATATACATTTTAATATATTATACCAATTTTTATATATTTAAATTATTTTTTTTAAATTTAATATATTTTATTAAAATTTCAATATATTATTCTATTGAATCTATTTGTGACTACAAACTCTAATATATTGTACTACATATTAACTTTAATAAATAGAATAATGTAAATACGATTATAAAAAAATTTAAAACTTAAAAACTTACTAATATTTTTTAAATTATTTTTTTAATTAATTAATTAATTATCTATTTATTTTATTTATATATTATTTAATTATTTATTTAGTTATATATTATTTATCTATTTATTTTATTTGTTCATTAATATATCTATGGTATTACATAATATATACAAATAATATAATGTAATATATAGAATATTATCTACAATTCTAATAGAATATGTAAAGTATAAACATAAATATATTAAAATTTATTTATTGTTTTTTTTAATAATTTTTTTTAATAATTTTTTTTTCCTATATCTTTACTAAAAAAATTATAATGAATCACAAAAAATATATAAAAGAATTAATAAATATTAATTAAATAAATAAATAGTTATTAATGAATGAATGATCATTAATATTTTAAATAAATAATTTATAATTTTAAAATTTAAAAATATTTTAAATATTATGAGTAATTAATAAATAATATGATTATTGATTATTAATTAATCAATAATCAATAATCAAAGAAAACAAAACTTCCTTTTTTTCTTAACTATAAAATATAATTATTTTAAAGTAAGGAACTTATTTATAACCGATCATTTTTTATTAATAATAATAAAAAAAAAAAACACTTTTTATTTTATACAATTTTAACTTTTATTTTTTATGTTACTTTTATTTTTATCTCTCTTTTTCTCTAATTAATTATTATTAATTAAAATTTACTAATATATTTTTTATTAATTAATAAATAATAATTAGTAAGAAGAATAAATAAATATTGATAATTATTTAAATTAAATATATAAAAAAAATATATAAAAATAAAAAAAAATAATAAATAATAAAGTTTATTTAACTAATATAATAATAATAAAAGGAAAGTAACATAAAATAATAAATAAAAGTAAAATAAAATTCTATAATAAAAATAAAATAAAAAAATAAAATCTAATATTATAATATTATAATAGTTTTAATAGTTTAATAGTTTAATAGTTTAATTTGTTTAATTTTATTTAATTTGTTTAATTTATTTAATTTTTGTTATTAAATAATAATAATTTTTATTTACTTTTCATTATTTATTTTTCATTATTTTCATTATTTTCAACTTCCTTAATAAATTTATTCTCCTGAAATTATTCTTTACTCTAAATAAAAAAAGAAAAAGAAAAAAATTTTTTATATTAAATTATTTAAAATTTTAACAAATAAAAAAATAAAATTTTAATTAAAAAAATGATTAATCATGAATAATTTATATTGAAATAAAATTTTTTTTTCTCTTTAGGTTACACATAAAAATTATTTATTATTTATTTATTTATTTATTTATTTATTTATTTATTTATTTATTTATTTATTTATTTATTTATTTATTTATTTATTTATTTATTAAATAATTCATTTATAAATAATTATTTATATAACTATTATTATTTATAATATTATAATGACAAATAAATTATTAATTATATAATCATTGATGTTCCTTGGAGAGGTTAGTTTTTGAATATATTGAATAATATATGTTGTCTTTTTCAGACAACAAGCAGGATATCATTCAATAAAGCCGAAAATAGTAATAAGAATGGAGATTTTCAATTTATACCAGACTCAGTCTGACATTTAAACAAACAAACCTATTTCCATTCCTTATTATATAGACAAATGTTAATATTATTTCATTAAAACCAAGGTTTTCTTCTATCATTTAAAAAATAATAATAATAAATTCGGTACCTGTTAACAATTTTTCTATTTCCTAAACATATTGATATTAATATTACATACATTTAGATCTGGTAATAGGATTCAGTATTAGGCTATCCTACTGGGTTATAATCATTGACGTTCCTTGGAGAAGTTAGTTTTTTAATTTATTGAATAATATATTTTGTCTTTTGCAAATAACAGGCAGGATATCATTCAGTAGAGCCGAAGATTGTAATAAGATTGAAGATTTTGAATAAATACCAGACTCATTCTGACACTTAACTAACAATTGTCCATATAATAAGGAATAGAAATAGGCTTGTTTGTTTATTTCATTAAAACCAAGGTTCTCTTCCACCAATTAAAAAAAAATAATAATAATAAATTCGGTACCTGTTAATAATTTTTCTATTTCCTAAAATTATTGATATTAATATTACATACATTTAGATCTGGTAATAGGATTCAGCATTAGGCTGTCCTACTGGGTTATAAGCATTGAAGTTCCTTGGAGAGGTTAGTTTTTGAATATATTGAATAATATATGTTGTCTTTTTCAGACAACAAGCAGGATATCATTCAATAAAGCCGAAAATAGTAATAAGAATGGAGATTTTCAATTTATACCAGACTCAGTCTGACATTTAAACAAACAAACCTATTTTTATTCCTTATTATATAGACAATTGTTAATATTATTTCATTAAAATCAAGGTTCTCTTTCACCAATTAAAAAAAAATAATAATTTCGGTACCTGTTAACAATTTTTCTATTTCCTAAAAATATATTGATATTAATATTACATATAACTATTGTTTTTATTATTATTAGAATTACTTTTATAACCCTTAACAATAAAAGTAAATATCTTATTGACAGAATCGAATCATCGACCTTCCCTTTACAAGAGCGACGCTTTATAATTTATATATATATGTTACATTAAATAATATGTATATAAATTTATATAAATTTATTTAATTATGTTAAAATAATTCTTTTTTAATCCTTTTATAATAATTTTATAACACTTTTTTTTATTATTATTATCTTTTCATATTTTTACTTTCTTTTTAGAAAATGATTACAACACTTTAAAAAATAATCTTTTGAAGAAAAATACTTAAAAAAACTTTTTAAAAATAAAAACAAAAATAAAAAACTAATAATAAAAAAATAAATAAATAAATAAAAGTAAAATCAAGAAAGAAAAAATTATATATATATATATTTATATATATATATTTATATATTTTTATAAATTTTAATTTTATTTATTAATTATTATTCCATTTTTTTTTTATAAAAAAAAAAAAAAAAAAAAAATATATGATAAATATATATAATAATTATTGTTATTAATTATATTTTTTAATGTAAAAACTTATTTACTACAATGATAATACTTAAAAAAAAATTATTAATTATTATTATTATTATTATTATTATTATTATTATTATTATTATTATTATTATTATTATTATTATTATTATTATTATTATTATTATTATTTATATATTATTCTTATTTATTAACTATATATTATAAAAAAAATTTTATTATTACTAATTACTAATATATATTTATTTTATTACTATTCTTATTATTACTTAATGATTTTTATTAATGATGATGTAGTTTTATATTTATTTTCTTTTATTGTTGTTGTTGTTGTTGTTGTTTTATTTTTTTATTTTTATTTTTATTTTTATTTTTTATTTTTATTTTATTATTTTATTTTATTTTCTATTTTTTTTTTCTTTTTTTTTTTTTTTTTTTTTTATTTTTATTTTTTTTTTATTTTATTTTCTATTTTTTTTTTATATTTGTTTTTTTTTATTTTTATCTTTTTTATTTTCATATTTTAATCTTTTCTTTTGTCTTTTTTTTTTCTCATTATTATTGCTTGTGTTTGGTTTATGTTTTTTTTTTTTTTTTTTTTTTAATTATTATCATAATTATTTCTTTTTTTCACTCCAAATCAATTCTTTTTATTATTTATTATATATTATATTTAATGTATTATTCTCGATATTTAAAATATATTATATATATTATATATATTATATATTTATTGGAAAATAACAATCATTTCTAATTTTTCTTTATATCTTTTTTTTTTTTATCTTCTTCTTTAAAATATATATATATATATTATTGTTATTATTATTATTATTTAGTTATTTTAACAATTTATTTATTTCATTATTTTTAATTTGTTTTCATAATCTATTATAATATTAATATTTCTAAATAATAAATATATATATATATAAATATATAAAAAAAAAATATGAAAATTAAAAAAAAAAAGAGATATAAAGAAAATTTAAAAATGATTATCGATAATTTTGATTAATAGGAGATTTATTTATATACAATTGTACATTATTTTGTTGTGGAAATGCTTCTATATTGTTAATATTTTCTTCTTCAATAGGTGGACTTTGAGTGGCTTGAAATTGTTTTAATGACATAGATGAGGTTTGTTGAATGGAATAATGTTTTGAATTAGATTGTCCATTTGAATTTGTTAAATTTGGATGTCCTCTATCTACCATTTGTACTGAAAAACGTTTATTTATATTAGAACCAGCACTATTAGCTTTTGCTGACAATGGTGAACTTAAAGACTTAATACCTTGATTCATCATTGATGTATCAATACTTAAACTATAACGATTATTAGTTGGCTATAAAAAAAATAAAAATAAAAAAAAATTGAATAAATATAATATATAATATTATTATATATATATTCATTATTCATTTTTCATTTTTTTTTTATTTTTTTTTTTTTATCATTTATAGAATAAGTCGATGAAGAAGAAAATATATAATAATAATATAATATAACAATAATTAAGATATAAATAACGAATTATTTTTCATTTTCACTTTATATTATATTTAAAATAAATATTATTATTATTATTATTAAATATAATATTAAATAATAATAAAAGTGAAATTATATAAATATAGTTGTTTTTTTTTTTAAAAAAAAAAAAAATTAAAAGCAAAAAATAAAAAAAGAATATTAATATTTATAAAAATTATTAAACAAAAAAAAAAAATAAAAAAATAAAATAAAATAAAAAATAAAATAAAAAATAAATAAAAAATAAAATAAAAAATAAAAATAAAAATAAATATTTCAAAAAAAAAAAAAAAAATTTAAATATTAAAATATTCTGAAATAATGAAAAATAATGAAAATAACAATAATATATATATAGATATATTATAATAATAAAATAAAACTATTAAATAATCATAATAATAATAATAATAAAATAATAAAATTATTAAAATAATAAAATTTGATTTCATTAAAATTTAAAAATTTTATTATTTTATCAATTTTAATTCTCTCTTATTCTTATTTTTAATTCTTTTTTATATTTATATTTATACTTATAAAATTTTTTATTATATTATATTATATTATATTAAAATTATATATATTTATTATTTTAGAATTTTTTATTATTTGAATATTAAAAAATATTAACATTATTATATGATTATTATATTTTTATTATTATTATAGTATTATTATTGTATAATTATTATCAATTTTTACGTTGTTTTTTTTTTTTTTTCTTATACTAAAAATATATATAAAATTATATTATTAATATGTTGTATAATTATTATTATATACAATTCTTGGAGTATTTCTATTACTATTATTATTGTTATTATTATTATTATTAAAAGTAGCAGAATTATTATAATAATTGTTTGACTTTTTGTTTTTTTTTTTTTTTTTTTTGTTTTGTTTTTCAATTTTCAAATAGAGAGAGAATAAAACAGAATAAGTGTTTATGATAATAAGAAAAAATAGAGTATAATATTAATAGAAAGAAAGAAAGAAAGAAAAAAGATTTAATAGATAAATAAATTTATCTTATATATATATAAAAATATAATAAAAAAATATATTTATAGATATGTTTTTTTTTTTTTATTTATATATATATATATATTTTCTCCTCTTTTCTTTTTTTTTTTTTTTTTATTATATTCTTTTTTTTTTTCTTTTCTATTTAACTCTATATTAACTTTATTATTATTATTACTTATTATTTATCATTATTATTATAATTTATTATTTATTATTTATTTATTATTGTTATTATTTCATTTTTTTTTTTTAACTATATTTATAATAATTTTTTTTTTTTTTACTTATTATTATTTATTAATATTATAATTAAAATAAAATAGAAAAATATAAAAGATATTATTAAAATTTATAACTTACAGATATTGATATAGTACTAGCTTTTGCTGCTAATGGTGAAATAGAAGTAGAAGGATCTACAACATTATAACCTGAACTTGGCATACCATTATGAACATTTGGAGTACTTGAATTAGAACTATAGGATCGTAAAGGTGTATTTGAAGAAGAAGATCCATTAGAATTAATATGTAAATTGGAGAAATTATGACTTAATGAAGGGGAATGAGTTTGAGTTAATGGAGAAAGATAGAAATTACTAGCCATATCTTCCATTTTTTGGAAATCTTGTTGATAATCATCAGAAATCTTAATGGGGCTTACAATTTCATTAGCTGGAACATAACCAAAGAATTTATTTAAACGTGGTGGAGCATCTAATGGTGAATCTACAGAATAATCTTGGTAGGGTGGAGGATGAGTAACAGAAAGTCTATTATTTCTTTTATCCATATTGGTGGATTGAGATGGCATTTTTGCAGGGGAATTATTATAAAGTGGTACCAATGGTTTTGGTGGTAAAGGTTGATATAAAATATCATTAGCACTATGAGGATTACCCATGGAATGAAGATTACCACTTGAATTTGTTCTTTGTTGAATTTTAATTGGTGGTAATTCTTTATTATGCCAATCATGAACAACATTAAGAGAAGAACTACTTTTACTCTTTGAAGGTTGTTTATATACTTGCATTTTTTGATTTGGATTATTACTATTCATCAACATACTTGAAGTAGTACTCATTCTTTTAGGGTTATATAATTCATTGGTACTATAACTTACATTATTTATTAAATTTGGATTAGAATTTTGTTTATACATCATATGATTATTACCATTATTCATACTACTCATTCTCATAGAATCATTATATTTTTTCATCATTTCATTTTGTTGTAATTGTTGTTCATACATAGATAAATATTGACTTTCCATGAGTACTCCTTGTGGTGGTGGTTGTTGAGGCATATTTTGTGGGGTTTGATAAATGGTATGTTGATGAGGTTGTAGTATTTGTTGTTGTGATATATTTTGTGATTGAGAAGATTGAGATTGAGGTTGAGGTTGAGGTTGAGATTGAGATTGAGGTTGAGATTGTGGAGGTAAGGAAGTTTGAATTGATGGTTGTGTTTGATATGAAAATCTATTATTATAATTTGAATTTGGTGGTGTAGGAAAACCTGTGGATTCATTAACATTATTTACACCATAAGTTTGATTAGAATTATTAGTAGATGAAAGTGGTATATTACTATTCATAGACATAATCATAGAATTTCTTAATTTTGCTGAAGCAGTTTTTGAAGTGGTACGTTGTAATGTATAAATGTTTGGTATAGGTGAACGATGATTATTTAATGCACTCATTGAAGCTACTGAATTTAATGTAGAATATTTTTGTGGTGTTTCATTATCAAATGAATCAATGGAAGCTGCAGCAGAATCAATAAGATCTTTATTATACTCATCATATAATGAGGTACGTTTACTTTGAGATTTTGAAACTGGATTATTTAATTGAATATTATAAGTTCTATTATTGTTTGGAGTTGGCATTGACATTGATTGTACCGGTTGATTTGAAAAACGACGATTAGATTCTTCGTTTTCAGTTAATTTTACTCTTGGAGGAACAGAAGATATTTCTTTTTGAGGTTTTTGTTGAGATTGTTGTTGTTGCTGTTGTTGTTGTTGTTGTTGAGATGATTGACTAGGTTTACTACTATGACTAGATTTTAATGATTTCATATCATTAGATGGATTGAGTATATGTTTAAGTGGATATTTTAATTGATGATTTATTAAAAGATCGCCTGTTTCTTGTATCTCTTCAACACTAATATGTAGATCAAAATCATTAATTAACAAAAATTCTATTTCTAATTGATTAAGTTCTAAAACAGGTAAACCACCAACCTATATATATTATTTTATATACATCATAATATAGTTATATTAAATATACATAAATAATAAATAATTATATATTTTAAAAATAATTAAACTTAATAATTTAAATAATTCTTATATATTTATTTATTTATTTATTTATTACTATTTATTTATTACTATTTATTTATTTATTTATTATTTATTTATTTATTTATTACTATTTATTACTAATTTTTTTATTTTATTTTATTATATTTATTCATTAAAAAAAAATATTATATATATATATTACCTTGGCATAATGTGAGTTTGTAAAAAAAATATCACTATAAAACTTTGCTGCAATCATTATACCTATAATAAGTAAACGATGAATATTATATGAATTTATTATAATTGGTTTTCTACGTTTTTTACATGAACTAACAAATGAAGGTGGTTTATTTTGAAGAGTTGCCATACGATTAAAATATACTAAAACTGAAAGAAAACAATCATTCTCACATGGAGCATATTTTAAAATTCTATTTAAATAAGCCATAATATCAATAGTTGGAATTGATTTGGCATGAAATCTTGTCTATTTACATTAAATAGCAATATTAATAAAATAAAATAATAATAATTTTATATAATTATTAAAATTAAATAATTATTGTTTGTTGTTATTATATAATATTATTGTTTGTTGTTATTATATAATTAATAAATAATTAATTATTTGTTGTTATTATTTATTAATATTTTAATATTATTTAATATTTTTTTTTTTCAATAAACATATTAAAAATAATTAATCAACTTACCAATTCATTTCTAGTCTCAGGCATTTTATCTGTTTGCTCTATTACACTTTGTAAATATCCAGCCATAAGACGTAAAGTATCATGTCTTGGAAAATTTACTATATCAAAATGCTTTATATTGCTCATTTTTATTATATTTTTAATTTATTAATAACTTTTTTATTATTATTATTTATAGTATTTTTATTACTATTGTTTTTTTTTTTTTTTTAAAAAAAAATTGATATCATATATATTTATATATATACTTTTTTTTTCATTTATTATAAAATTATTTATTTATTATTCTATAATAATTAATTTTCATTAAGAGATAGTATATTATTGTTTTTTTATTTTATTTTATTCTTTTATAAATGCTTTATTTTACTTTAAATTTTTTTATTGTCTTTTCATAACTTAAAAAAAAAAAAACTAAAAACTTATTCTATACTTGTATATTTTATATTAATTTATTTAGTTTGTTAAATAAAATAATTTATATTAATTTACTTTGTTATTAAGTAATTATATTATATATTATTTTTTTTTGTTTAATTAATTAACTTAAATATTCATTGTATACATAAGTTTGTTTTTGTTTTTTGTTTTTGTTTTTTTCCTTTAATTTTTATTTTTAATTTAATTTAAAGTACTTTTGTCTTCCTTATTGTTTCTCTATTGATTTTTCTTTTTTTTCTCCTGTAAAAAAAATAATATTAATATTTTTTTATAAATAAATTTGAATATTGTTTTATATCATTGGCTTTTTCTTTAAATATCCTTAATATTATTTTAATTTTTAATATTAATTAAAAAATATTATAATAATACAAAATACAAAATAAGTATTAGTTATTTGTATACAATTATAAAAAAAATAAATAAAGAAAATAAGATAAAAAAGTTAAAATTTTATTAAATAAAAAATTGATAATAAAAATTAAAAAACTATGATTTTGAAAAATAATTACTGAAATATACTTAATTAAATAATATGATACTAATAAAAAAAACAATATAGAGAAACCATATTATCTAATTAAGTATATTTAATATTATTCAACACCATTCAAATTATAATTTAAATAATTGAATATAATAATTATTTATATATAATTATAATTTTAGATTCAAATTAATTTATTGGTTAATGTTTGTTTTTCTTTTAATTATTACTTTTTACTTTTATTTTTATTTTTTTTTTTGTTTTTGTTTTTATTTTAATTTTTTGTTTTTATTTTTATTTTTATTTTTATTTTTATTTTTATCGTTAATTTATCTTTATTTAAATTTTTCTTTTTATTTTTCTTTTTATTTCATTTTATATCGAATATATGTCAATAATAAATTATACTTTTTCCTTCGTTGGAAATATATTTTTATAATTCAATATTTTGTTTTTGTTTTTTTTTTTTTTTTTAAATGATTATTAAAATCTTAGCTTTGCTTTTGCTTTTACTTATATTTTTTATACTTTCATTTATATTTATATTATTTATTTTTTATTTATAAATTTTATTTTGTTTTATCTATTATTGTATGTTTATATAAATGAATTTTTTGAATGTCTATGTATTTGGAATGGCATATATATAGCCATTAATAAAATAAAATAATTTTTAATTGTTATTAATTACCTAAAAAGTTAATATATTAAAATATACTGATTTAAAATTAAATTAATATAATATATTAATTAGATTATAAAAAAAAAACGATGATATTAATATATCGAAAGATAATATAAATCCTCCTTTACAATATGTTATATTGATATATTATATAAATATAAATAATATTTATTAAGGAAAAAAAATTTGGAAAAAAAGGACAAAAAAGAAACATAAAAAAAAAATAAAATAAACTAAAAATAAAAAAATAATATTAATAATTATTCTTATTATTTATTATTCTATTATTTATTATTCTTATTATTTATTATTCTATTATTTATTATTTATTATTCTTAATATTATTATTATATTATTGTTTATATATATTATTATTACCCTCTAATATTTAATATTTAAATACTATTTTTAAATTTTTTAATAATATTTTTTAATATATAAATTTATTAATTTATCTTTTTTGTATAAATTATGATAAATTAGCTTATATAATAAATAATAAATTTTTTTTTACCATCTTTATGAATTTATATATATTTCATTAATTGATTAAATAATTATTTATTCGTAATAAATAAATAAATAAATACTATTAAATTAAATAAATAAATTAATAATAAATAAATAAATAAATAATATTAAATTAAATAATAATAGAATATAATAATAATAATAATAAAAAAAAAATAACAATAAAAAGAATTAATGATTTTTGTGAATGCTAAATTAATTAATTTAATATATAATATAAAACTTTAATATTTAATAAAGTACAATTGATTACATTAAAAATATTAAACTTATTAAATTATTAATACTTATTAATGATTAATTTAATAATAAAATAAAATAAAATAAAAAAAAATTAAATGAATAAATAAATAAATATTTTAATAAATAAACGAATATTTGATTTATTAAAATCTTTAAACTCTTTTATTATTATATATTTGTTAGTAGGTTTTTTGATGTTAATTTTTATTAAATAAACAATTTTTTTTAAATATTATATATATAAAAATATTAAAAGAAAAAAATTAATAAATAACTATATTAAATATTAAATAGGTATTTATATGTAATATAATATAATATAATATAAATATAAATAGTCTTCAGTTATTTCATTACTAGATTGTTTATTTTTTTGTTTTCCTTAAAAACTTTCTATTTACCTGTTTACCCAAGTTTTTTTTTTTTTTTTTAATTTATACCATTGTTACAAGAAAGAAAAAAAAATTTTTTTTTTACTTTAAATAAAATATATCTAAAAAAAGAAATTATATAGATTAATGTAAAAATTTTTAATCATTAATTATAAGCCACTAATCATTAATTATAAGCCATTTTTAATAAAAAAAATATAATAATATTTCTTTTTTAAAACTATTATTATATGTATATAAATAATGTAATGTTAATAAAGCCACATCATAATCATAATAAAAATTAATAAATCACATGGACATTTATTATGAATCACAAAGTAACAAAAAATAATAAAAGAATCGAACATTTTTATTATATAAAGTCAAACCAGTTTTTATCCTGGTTGTTAAGGCGTTGTCTTAGCATACATAAGGTCTCTGGTTCGACCCCGCGGGTCTGATGTTTCCTCTATGTGGGTTTTTCATCAGGACTTGTTCGACCGCCAGGTTAAGTATTGTCCTTCCTTAATTATACCAAACTTCTTAATTTAATAATTTATTGTACTGCCTGACACTTATAGTCTTTAATATTGTTTCTTTGAGAAAATCCAACCTGTACCAATCAATAACGTAGAATAACCAAGTGAATTAGAATCACGTGACCATTGGGCTTTTCATCAGCCTTGTTTGAGGTTTGTCGGGCACCGAGAATGTGTGGCTTGCGGATATAAATTCAGCAATTATTGTACATGATTGGGAAAGCCGAAGCTGACTTTCAGTATGGCAGTCCATGAGGGACACACTACCACCTAATTATTAGGGAGTGGGCTTACTGCTTCACATTAGGGAAGGTCAAAGAAGCATACCCCGGTCATAGCAAAAAAAAAAAAAAAAAAAAAAAAAATTAATATATAAAAATTTATCTCGACTTCATTTTTTATTAATCAGGATTACATTAATTATTACTTAAATTTATTAATATATTTATTAATATATTACAATTGATTAAATTTAATCAATTACTTCAAGTTTATCTAAAATGACATTTTAATACTTTTTTAATTATTTTTGTATGGTAGTACATAAAATTAATATATGTTAATATATTATAAATTATACTTTATTATATTATTTATTATTATTAAATAAAATTAATTGAAATATATTATAATATATATTATTATTATTATATATCATAATTAAATTTATTATAATTATAAATTATATAATTAATTAATTAATTAATACCATTTTTGTTATTCCCTTAAAATATAAATTCAAATTTTTATATATATATTATATTATATTATATATTAATCAGTTATTTATATTATTTATATATTAATAATAAATTAGTATTATATATTGATTCGTCTATTATAATATGATATAATTTTAAGCTTTTACTTTAAATAACATACAATTAAATATAATATATTTATTATATATTAATAATTATTCACTAAAACATTTATTTATTTATTTATTTATTTATTTATTTATTTATTTATTTATTTATTTATTTATTTATTTATTTATTTATTTATTTATTTATTTACTTATTTATTTATTTATTTATTTATTTATTTATTTATTTATTTATTTATTTATTTATTTATTTATTTATTTATTTATTTATTTATTTATTTATTTATTTATTTTATTTTATTTTATTTTATATTATTTTATTTTATTTTATTACTATATTAATGATTAATGATTATGACATACCAAATATTTCCAAAAAAGAAGATAAAGAGTTTTAAATATAGTCAAGAAAAAAGATTAATTAATTAATTAATTAATTATTAATCAATTTCTATTATTCATTTTTATAAAAAAAAAAATAAATGAATAGATTAAATAATAAATAAATAAATAATAAACAAATAAATAAATATATATATATATAGAAATAGTAAATAAATAAATAAATAAATAAATAAATAATCTTTATTATTTATCTTATTTTTGATTAAAAATATATAAAGTAAATCAAAACAAAAACTTTTCAATTTTTTTTCATTAATTATGTATTAAAACCATTTTTAACTATTAGTTAACAGAAAAATAAAATAGAACAAAAAAAAAAAAATATATATATATATATATATATAATTTTATAATAAATAATAAATAATAAATATGCTAATAAAAGAATATACCATTAATTATAATAAATAATATATAATATAATCAATAATTAATAATTAATAATTAATAAATAATAGCAAAAAATTATATGATTTTTTCAAAACATTTCCTAAACAATTATAATTAATCAATGTAACACAAATTAAAATGTAACACTAAATTGTATACATTATTATTATACTTTTTTTTCTATTAAGGAATATAAAAATATTATTAAGTAACAGACTAATAATAAAAAAAAAAAATACATTAAAAACTAATAATATAACTAATAATATTATATATTTTATTATAATATTATATTATTTTTCTTTTTCTAGATAAATAAAAGTAAATACTAAAAAATATTAAGTATAAGTATATATGTTTTTTACAAATCAGGTTAATTATTTTTTTTAAAAAAAAAAAAATTTAAAGATTATTTTTACTTGATAAAAAAAAAAAAAAAAGTAAATCTAAATGGTAATAATTTAATGGATGATTGATCAAAGAAAAATAGAAATCTTCAACAATTCTTATATACAACCA
>MCFG01000002.1:477500-497500 GCA_002104895.1 Anaeromyces robustus | reverse complement strand
GATTTTTTCAAGAAATTCTATATTTATTAATACAATAAATAGTAATAAAAAAAAATTTTTTTTTTTTTTGTTAATATAAATTGTTAATAAAATTGTTAATATTATTATTATTATTTTTATAATATATATACAAAAAAATTGATATAGATAAATATAACAAATATATATATATATATATATATAAAATATATATATACTTATAATTTTTTTTATTATTATTCTATTCTATTCTATTTTATTATTATTATTTTAAATTTATATATACCTTGTTTAATTTTAATACCACATGATTTTAAATGTCCACGTAATAAAAATTTCACTTGCATTAAGCCTCCATGGAAAGCATTTTGATTTTTAGTAGACCAAGATTCTGTAATAATATTTTCAATAAGATCGATTAATTCATTTGATGAAATTAAAGAAACTAAAGCACGACCAGAAGCTTCTCTTACTTTATAAATAGAAACTTGACCACAATATTTTACAGCTGAAATAAAAGAGGACATATTTAATACAGAAACAGTTGAAGTTGAAGCTAAAATTGAAGGTTGTAATCTGGAAAGAATTGCTAAAATTGGGAAAAGTGTAGGATGAAGACTTTTGGATTCTTGTAACATTTTTTTTGAAAGATTTAATTGCTTTAGAAGATAAGGATGAAGTTCTGGATAATGATTAAAGAATTCACGACATGTAATAGAATTTACGGCATCAAAATCATCCTTTGTTTTCTTTGAACCTAAAGTACGATTTAACATAGTACTAAACATCATAGTGGAGCAATTTCTAATAGCCCAAGCTGGTGAATTAAATCCTTCAATAGTAGTAATCATTACTTTTGGAACATAGGATATAACATCATTACCTAATTTAGATTCACGGAAAATACTTCTTAAAATATTTAAAGCATGTACTTGTGGTAAATCACTTTGTTCATTCCAATTTTCTTCTACAGGTTTATTTGCTATTTCTAAAAGTGCATTTACAGTGTAAGGTAATAATAATTTTTTAGAATTTACTTCAGCATTTAATACAGCTAAAATAAGCATTGGAATACCAGCTGATCTTCTTGTAACTGAAATAGTAGTAGAATTTTTTACCATTTCAAGTGATTCGTCTAACCAATTCTTTGGTAAAGTAGAATATTGATGATGTGGTGAACGTAACATTAATTCACAAAGTGCTGTATAACCTGGATAAACCGAAACGAAGGCACCATGATGTCTTACAGATTCTAATAATGATCTAAAGTATTGACTACCTGTAATAATTTGTTCATAAGTAAGAATGTAAGGAAGATCTTCATTACTATTGTTATCATTATTATTCTTATTATTCTTTTTATTCTTTTTATTCTTTTTATCTTCTTTTCCATTCTTTTGGTCATCATCATTATTATTATTATTATTATTATTACCAGTAGAATTATAATTTTCTATTGGAGCATTATTAAATATTGTAGAAAGTAATTGAGTAGCACTTTTAATGACTCTCCAACAACAACTAAGAATAACTTGATATTTCGGTCCAACTTCTAAATGACCATTATCAGTAGTATCAATAGCCATATCATCATCATTATTATTATAGTTATTATCATTTTCATTTTCATTCATAATTACATTATCATTATCAACATCATCATCTTCACCATTAGGTATATTACCTTCTGGTGCAGCATTTTGTAAAACCTTAAGTACTACATTACTTGCTTTATATAAAATATCAATAATTTCTTTATGAAGTTCACGATATTCATTAAGATTCTTTGGTTCAATTTTTTTATAATTAATATCACTAAATATACAATTTAATAATGCTAAGAGTCCAAACATTGGATATTTTTGGGCTGCAAGTGTTAAATTTTTAGTTGCTATATTAATTTGTTTATCTAACATTTTAATTATTCTTCTAATATAACGAACTAAAACAGATTCTCCTGGAATATCATCTATTTCCATAGTCATTGTTTCATTATTATTATTATTATTATTATCATCTGTTGGTTGTGATTCTTGAATTTTAATATCCCATCCTAATTGATTTACATATTTATTAGAAAGTAAACGTCCAAGAATAACAGCTCCTTCCATATCTTTGGCGCTTGGTAAATTCAATTTTTCTATTACACCTTTTAACATTTCTTCTACAATTTCAACAGTTTCAATTCCTTCCCATGGTTTAGTTGGATCAGAACTCATTAAAATTTGGAAAATTAATTGCCTTGGAGAATCATAAGGTAAGTTTAAGGTGGATAAAAGTAACTTAACGTTTCTTTCTGTAAGAATTGGAAGTCGGAATGGGAAAAGATCATTCATACCACGACTTGGTTTACAGAATCCGGCAGGAAGTGGAATTTCTGTAATACCAAATACACTAATTAAGATAGAAATAATTTTAAGACTTAAAATACCTCTTTGATAAGAGGTGTCTGGATAAAGGGATAATGTTACATAATTAACAAATTTTTCTAACCAATTCTTATAATAATCTACTTTTTTTTCAATTGATTCTAATTGTTGACGATGAATATTTTCTATTGTTTTCCTCTTTTTAATATTATGATAATCACGCCATTCAGAATAAATACCATTGCGTATACGAAGAAGGAATTTTTTTATATTAGATTCAAATTTATGTCTAAATTCTGGAATATCACAATGTCCATTTAATGTTAAAAATGAAAAGAATAAGTTTGCTTCACAAGGTGTTGGAAGTTTAAATTCTTTGGCATTATCACATAACATACCTAAGGCATCAATACGTAAATCTAATGAAGAACTATTGAAACATTCCTTTAATAAACTACAACCAATTCTTGCATTTTTAGTGATATCATCCTTTTCATTATTATTATTTTTTGATTGTATTTTCCCTTTTTCTTTTTTATTATTATGAGTTAGTATAGTAGTACTAGTGATGCTGCTAAATTTAACTGTTTCTTCTTCATCATCACAAACAATATTATCCGTAATATTTAAGATTTGACAAGTAATTTTAGTTAGTGAAAGAATAGCATGTAATCTGTATTCTTCATTAATTTTGGATTCATTGTCATTTTCATTTTTTATTGTAGGAACAGAAGAAGTAGATTTTAATTTTTCAATAAGTTGGTTAAATACAGTCTTGTCATTCTTTAATAATTCTTTATATAAATATGTTGTTATATTATATCTTAAATTATCATTATCACTAACTAAACCTTCAAAAATTGAATCAATATAATATTTTTGGAAAATATTTTCTGTAGAGGATTTTGCTTTAGCTTCTTTTATTTGAGTTGAAAACATAGAAATAACAAAATCAACACATCGTCTTGCTAATGTATTGATTTTTAACATGTTAATACTTTTAGATAAAATATCAGGTTGCATTTTTAAACATAATTCGGTTCCAACATTAGAAACTAAAAGAGCTAAAAGTCCATAACGACTTTTATTATTATAGCTTAGATTTAATAAACGTTCCATTATATTGGTTATTACTTCATTTGAAAAATCATTATTTGGATTAAATTTTTTTACAAGAGATAAAATACCTAAAATACCTTTAAAGATTTCTTCAGATTTATAATGAATGACATCTAGTGGGTCACTCCAATTATCAAATACGTATTCAATAATATGATGACAAAACTCTTTTGTGAGAATATTTTGAAGTTGCTTATGAATTTTTTTTATTTTTTCATTAGTAAAAGTAGAAGAATCTTCCATATCTGGTTGATCACTTGATTTTTTTTGTTTATTCTTTTTTCTTTTCTTTTGACTTTGACCATTCTCATCGTTATCATTTTTAATTGAATCATTTTGACCATTGGAATTATTCTTTAATAAAAGTAATTCTTTTACAATAAATAACCATTTAGAAAGAGTTTCAAAAGAAACAATACGAATAGGTGGATCTGTTGCTTTTTCACAGAATTTTTGGATTTGTGCTAAACATATGTCCTTAAGAAGAGTCATTGATGAATTTTCCTTTGTTGAAAAAGCGGTTAATAATGTTTCTTTTCTTACACATGTTAAGATACCTCTAGCAACAGCTAATAATGAAAAATCTAAAGATTCACAATCACATTTTTCAATTAATTTGGAACATCCAAAATCAATTAATTGATGATAAGGTATTATGGAAGAAACTTCTGAAAGATTATTAATTTTATTATATAAATTTGGGAATAATGTATAAAGGAATTGATAACATGCTAATGTTGGTGAACCAATAGCATCAATAAATAACGCCAGAGTCATTGAAGCAAGAAATTTACAATTAGTGACAGCGACGTGAGAATAACAAATTTTAATTAAATTAATAACAAATGATTTATAGAGGTCAAGGTCAATACATTTTCCTTTGAAGGTATTATTTTCCATTAACTGTTTAACTTCTGGAGAAATAATAGAAGAAAGACGTGAAACAAGAGTAATTAAGGTTTTAAGTAAACCTTCACAAGTACTCATTGAAAATGATAATTGGAGTGTTAAAATTTTATCATTTGAGGTAGTATCATTGGGAATGTCAAATTGTTGTAAAATAGTACTTAATGATCTTGATATCAATAATAAGGTTTGATAAAGATTTTGTTCAACTGTGTCTTTTCCTAAACCAAATTCTATCGTATTGTAAATTAATTTATATGATGTTGAAATTTCATTTAATTTATTGCAAATATCTTGTTCTGTAGTTGCATCTTTTTCCAATGTGGTCATATGCTTATTTAAAAAATTAGAATACTCTTTGGTAAATTGTTTTAAAATTAAAACATTACCTTGTGATTTATGAATCACTGCTTTTTGATAACATGCATTAATTATTGGAATCAATTTTTTTATAGGTTCATCTTCTTTACAATTATAAAAAGCTTTTGAAGAAAATTGTCCAATTGGTTCAATAAGACGAATATATTCTTTTAAAGTTTCTTCGCTTGTTTTATCATTTTTAAAAATATCATTAGTTTTTTTATTAATTTGTTTGACTTTTTTATTTTATTTTTGTTGATTATTATTATTATTATTATTATTATTATTACATTTTTGTTTTGATTATTTATTAAATATTATTATCATTATTGTTAAATAATGGAATAAAAAGTTAAAAAAAATTTAATTAAAAAATCATCAAATACATTTATGATATATTAAATAATATATATATAATTATATTAATTATATAATAAATAAATATTATTAAACTTACCTAATTCTTTTAAAGTATTATGTTGCTTTGTTGAATCATATTTATCTCCGTTATATACAAAATCTTTTAAAATTACTAATGGTGAATCGACATTATGTTCTTGAACTTGTTCAACTGTATTTTTAAAATTACTTAAACTATAAAACATTGACATTTTTACTTTTTTTATATAACTTTTTATATTTATAATAAAATTTATGTTAAAATAATAATTATGAATTTAAATTTATAAGGTTTCTATTCATATATTAAAAAATTATATAACTTAAACTGATGATTTTAACATGACGTTTTATAAATTCATTATTAGTTTTACTTTAAAATTTTTTAATTTTTAAAAAACACTAAAAAAAAAAAAAAAATTGTAATATATTATTGAATTAATCCATATAATAATTTAAATAAATGATTGGTAATAATTTACTGATTTTAAAAAAATATTTTTAAAAATAAATAAATTAATAAATAAAAAATAAATAAATAAATAAATAAATAAATAAATAAATAAATAAATAAATAAATAAATAAATAAATAAATAAATAAATAAATAAATAAATAAATAAATAAATAAATAAATAATTACATTTGTTATGAAAATAACATTAAATATATTATCAATTTTTCTTGAATTAAAATATTTTCTTTGGTATTATCTAATAGATGATTTTTATGGTGTTGATCCTATGTTTATTCTGAAATAATCAATATAACACTTAGGTTGGGACTATAGAGATTTTCTCATATTAAGAAAATTTATATGCTGTATGTATTTATGTATTTTAAGATTACTATGTTATAATTTATATTATTTTTAATTTTTCATTATATAAACATATAAAAAGGCCAATTAATTCTCAAAAAATAATATTAAATTTATTTTATATACAAGTATATTCCATTATCGAATGTCATAAATCATTTTTATACAATAAATAAAAATACATGAATATGCTATATTTAAATATTTTTGGAGAGTACTTATGTTTTGTATAATTTTTCATTTCAAAATTATTAGTATTTATTTAAAAACGATTCTATCACATTTATTTATGTATACTTCAAAGTTATCACGTTACTTTAAAATTTTATTTTAATAAAAAGATTATCTTTTTAATTAAAATTGATTATTAAATAATGATACTAAATAATATTAATTAAAGTTTTTAAATAAAAATATAATATATAATCAATATAATATAATACAATATAATATAATATAATATATTTAATTTATTATAATAAATTTTATTATATTGTAATAAATTAATTTTTTTTATATTTCTAAATAATAAATTACAATTATAATAATATATTATATAAAGAAAAATTATTATTTTAAACCAAGAAAGTCATAAAACAGCAAACCAACAATCATACAAAGAAAATAAAAAGATAAATAAATAAATAAATAATAATAATAATAAAAAAAAAGAAAACAACAATACATAGAAAAAAAGCAATTTATAAAAAAAAAAGTTTTAAATTATTTAATATTAAATAAATATTAAAAAATAAATAAAAAAAAAATCAATAATAAATAAAAAGATAATTACCTACTATTTAAATTAAAAATTTTAATTAGAAAATAATAATAAAAAAAGAATTAAAAATAAGATATTCATTTTATATATAAAGAGAGTAGTAATATGAAAAGAGAATATAATAAATAATTAAGATACTAAACTGCTTGTACAAATGAATTATTATTATTTTTTTTCAGAAACAAAGATAATAAATTTTTAAAAAAATAAGAATAAAAATAGAATTGCTAAATATTTAATATATTCAAATTTATATAGAATTATTTTTTTTCGTAAATTCTTTTTTTTTTTTTTTTTTTTTTTTTTAAAAAAAAAAATGGGAAATAATCAAAGTAGTCAAGATATTCAGGATTTTCCTTTTGCTTTAAAAGAAATTTCAATAAATTTAGATGCTGAAACTTATAAAGATATTAATTCTTCAAATAATAAAATAAAAGATACATACTTTAATAATAAAGCAATAACTCAAGAATTGAAATTGAAAAATTTAAAATCAATTACTGAAATTGATTTATGTAAAAATAATATAATAAAATTATATCCAAATATAGGATATTTGTATACAACAACATCGTTAAAATTGTAAGTTTTCTTATTATTTTATTTATTTATTTTTTTTTATATATAGTTTATTTCTGATAATATTAGTTTTTTTTTTTTTTTTTAATTAAATTTCAAATTTCAAATTTCAAATTTCAAGATTTGAAATTTTAATTTCGAAATTTATCTTTTTTTTTTTTTTAATTTAAATATAATTTGTATATAAAAAATAACATTTTATTTATTTATTTTATTTAATATATTATTTAATTTCATATATAAAGATGTTGTAATAATTTAACAGAAATCCCTTCAGAGATTGGGCATTTAAAAAATTTAAAAACTTTAAATCTTTCTAATAATAAAATTGAAAGAATTCCAAATACTATATGCTATTTAAAAAACTTGACTTATTTAGATTTTTCAAATAATAAAATAAAAGAAATACCTACATTTATAAGTAAATTGACTAATTTAACAGTTTTAAATTTAAAAAATAATCAAATAGAAATAATTCCTTCGGAAATTGGTGAATTAAAAAATTTGATATCTTTAAATTTAAATGGGAACCTTATTCAGTATCTTCCTATAGAAATAAATAATTTAATAAATCTTGCTGAACTTGATGTCGAAAATTGTCCTTTAGCAAGTTCTTTTGATGAATGTCGTCCTGCTTTTATACTTTCTTCGGAGATGAAAGATTTAGTAGTTTCAAGAAATCAAAAATTATTATTAGAATCAAATAAATATCAAAATAATACAACATTAGATATGCTTAATGAACTAGCTCAATATAAAAAATATTATTCAAATACTTCCTCATTATCTTTAACATGTGACCAAAATGATTTAAGTATATTTGATTTGAATAATAATAAAAATTGTCATTGTCAATTTTTCAATGAAATCATGCTGAATAAAAAAATAAGAGGTCAATATGATGATAATTATTTATTCATAATATGTATAATTAAGATATAAGCAATTATTATTATTATTATCTTATTATTATTAATATTATTACTAATTATTAATGTTTATCTATTTACTAAAAATTTTAAATGATTATAATAAATACTAATGTTATGAATATATTATTATATATTAATATTATATAATTATTATAACAATAACAACAATAATAGTAAATTCTTCTTCTACTACGTTAAATCAAGAAGTTGAAACAGAAAGCTTATTATTAAATGATGAAGATGATGAAGATAATACTATTGAGGAACCTATAAATAATGAAAATAAAATAGAGTTGAAAATTCCAACTTTAAAAGAATTAGCTGCTAGAACAATTGTAAGAAATCGTTTGTTGATGTCAACAAATATTCTTCCTGAATGTTTATTGAACTACTTATCTTTTTATAGATCATGTTCGTTTTGTCATGGACCATATTTTGAAACATATGTGAGAAGAGTACGCATTATTCATAAATTTAATAAAGATATACCATTTGAATATCGACTTTGTCGGGCACATTTTAATACTAATGAAGAACGTATAAAGGAAATGTTTAAAATTCGTCCTATAACTGCTCCTAAAAGCTTAGATAGATCAGAAAAATTTAATATTAAAGAAAAGAAATATCGTCATAGAGATAATAGTAATTCTTCTATAGATTCTAATCTATCATCCAAAAATTTTATTAATAATTCAAAATCTGCTAAAACTTCATCATCATCTTCGTCTCAGTCTTCAATATCAAATCATAAAAATAGTATGAAAACTATTTTTGGTATTAAATCAAAACACCAAAAGAATTCTAATAAAGATAGTACTCGTTTAACCAAAGGAAATAGTGTACATAATCTTTTTAATAGTAATAATAATAATAATTTTTCATCTAATCAAAAAAATAAAAATGAATTCACATCTTTAAAGCCTGTTACTATTAATGAATTAATATATATGAAACAACCTTTGCTACCAAGTCTTCCATTCTCTACTGAAATTTCATAAATTTCGTAATAATTTTATTATATATAATAGTAACAGTAAAATTTAGATAAAAAAAAATAAGAACAAATCATAATAATAATAATAATAATTATATATATATATATATTAATAAAAAACATAGAACATAAATCAAATTTAAGTATAATAATAATAAAATTATAATAAAAATATAATAATTTAATAATGATAATATTATTATTAATTATTTACCCAATTCGTTTTAAATAAAATATATTATTTATTATTTGATATAATTTAAAAATAAAATATGTAATTCAAAGCTACAATAACAACAACAACAACAACAACAACAACAACAACAATAATAATAATAATAATAATAATATATTAATATATATATATATTTTATTATATATATATTGAATTAGTTTTTTATTTATTATTTTTTATTATTTTATGTGTATATTTAAAACTTAAAAACTTTATCATAAATTTTAATTTTAATTATAAAATTTTTTAAACAACAAAATTTTTATATAAATATTGAGTGGAATATTATTTTTGATTTTTGTTTATATATATTATATAATATTAATAAAAAGATGTATACATAAAACAATATTTGAATTAGAATTAAAAAATCTATATTATAATAACAAAAAAAATTGATAAATTATATAATTATTATTAATAAGAGGAATAATATATAAAAGAATAATCGTATAAATATTTAAATAATAAAGCTTTAAAATTTTTTGAAAATGATATTTACAAATAATAAGTGAAATATATTTTTAAGTATTAAAAAGGGAAAAGGTTATTTAAAAATATAAAAAGCAACATTATAATAGTTAATTTAGTGTTAAATAACTAACTAAATATATAAATAAATTAATAAATAAATTAATAAATAAATAAATAAATAAATAAATAAATAAATAAATAAATAAATAAATAAATAAATAAATAAATAAATAAATAAATAAATAAATAAATAAATAAATAAATAAATAAATAAATAAATAAATAAATAAATAAATAAATAAATAAATAAATAAATAAATAAATAAATAAATAAATACAAGTTATGTATTTTCATATACAATAATGTAACGCAATATATTAAAAATAATAGATACATTTAATATAATTTATATTGTTTATTCTATATATAGTTAAATATAATTTTTTTTTTTTTAATATATTGTTTCTGAAATAATATGTATAATAATATAAAAAAAGATTTAAAAATCACAAACATTTACTAAATAATACTAAAAAAAAAAAGAATTTATTTTTTTATTTACCTTTTTTAATTTTTTTTTGCTTGATAAATAAAGAATTCATAAAATAAAAAAAAAAATAAAAATTAAAAAAAAATAGTATTTTAAAATAATTCAAAAATAATATTGAAAAACAAAACAAAACAAACCAAAAATAAAAATATAAAACCAGTAAACAAAAAAGATTAATAATAATAATAAAAAAAAAAAGAAAAACAAAAAAGAAAAACGAAAAAAATTAAAAATAAATAAAATTCAATCTTATAAATAATATAAATTAATTTATCATCTTATTTGTTTTTTTTTTTTAGAGTAATACTCAGTTATTTATAAAACGTATGTTTTAATACTTATTTTATTGTCATAATATATTTTGCATATATATTGTTTATTATGAATAAGAAACTGGATATATAAATTAGAAAGAGAGACAAACATAGAATAATGAGGATTAGAAAAAAGAATATTTTTTTTTATTGACAAAATAAATGAATAAAATGAATAAAATGAAATAAAATATTAAACAAAAATAAATGATTAAAAAAGGAATTAAATAATAAGGATTTTTTTAAAACAAAGAGTATAATAATAAAAATAACTGTTTTTTTTAGAATGAATTTATCAAAATATTTTGTACTACTATTATATTTTTTAGATTATTAACTTTTTTTTATTTTTATTCTTATATATTAATACATTTATGTATGTTAATGAATTGTAAACATAATAATATTTATATAATCTTTCATTATAGAAAATGAATTTATTTAGATTAATAGCTGATTTAATGCATTTAATATCTATTGTAATCATTTTATTAAAGATTACAAAAACAAGATCTGCAGCAGGTATTTATTAATAATCTTAATAATATTGTATTTATAAAATTTTTGTAATAACTAATATAGAGTAATATAATATATAGTTGATAAAACTATATAAAAAAACAAAATATAAAGAATATGATTAGAATATAATCAAATATTAAATGAATTAATGTTAAATATTAAATTTGTTTTTATGAATAAAGGTATTTCATTCAAATCTCAACTTTTATATGTTATTGTTTTCTGTACACGTTATCTTGATTTGTTTACTACATACATTTCATTATACAACACTCTTATGAAGATATTCTTCATTAGTACTTCTTTCTACATTGTTTATTTAATGAAATTTAAATTTAAGGCTACTTGGGAACCATCTTTAGATACTTTTAAGATCGAATATTTACTTATTCCATGTGCTGTTTTGGCTTTAATCTTCAACTATGAATTTTCTTTCATGGAAGTAAGTAATTTTATTTATTAAATAATAACTTTTAGAGATAAAAAAAATAAATTAGTATAAAAAAAAGATTGAAGACTAATTTTTTTAATATATAATTTCGCTAAAACATAATAATAGGTTTTATGGACTTTCTCTATTTACTTAGAAGCTGTAGCTATTCTTCCACAATTATTCCAAATGCAACGTACTGGTGAAGCTGAAACTATTACAAGTCATTACTTATTTGCTTTAGGTGCTTACCGTGCCTTATATATTTTAAACTGGATCTGGCGTTACTTTGTTGACCATCAAATTTACTGGATTGTAGTTATATCGGGTATTGTTCAAACTGCTATCTATTCCGATTTCTTATATATATATATTACCAAGTAAGTTTAATATATAATTAAAATATTAAAATTCAGTTATTATTAATTCTTTTATTAATATATATTCAAATATTGTAAATATTTTTAATAGGGTTTTCAAGGGACAAAAGTTCTCACTTCCAGCATAAGTTTATTTAGATAAATAGAAAATATAACTTGAATATAAATTTAATCGTTTATATAAGATATAAGATAAAATTTGTCGTTTTTATTAATAATTTTTTTCAGACTTAATAAATTTAGAATATTATTAAGGCTAAATATAATTTATTAGGACAATTTTAAAATGAAGTAAAAAAGTAAATAAATTTTCATATAACAATGAAACAAAAAAAAAAAAAAAAAATAAAATAAAATAAAATAAAATAAAAATTCAATAATAATATTATTTAATTAAAAAAAAAAATAAAAAAAAATATATATAAATATATATAAACCAAACTATTAATAATAAAAACTATGACATAGTTGTTAATTAATTAAATTATTTTTTAATAATGGTATAAAAGTTAAAAAAATTAGATAGTTTTTATTATTCAATAGAAAAGAAATATATTTTAAATAATAAATATAATAAATTAATAATAAAACAAGAAAAATAATAAAATAAAATAATAGATAAAAAAAAAAAAAAAAAAAAAAAAATAAAATAAAATAAACAAATAATAAATAATAATATAATAAAAAAAAAATAGTGATAAATATTAATAATAATAGTAATAATAGTAATAATACTATTAATATTACTATTAATATTTAAAGTAATATTTAATAATAAAAATCAAATAACATATTTAAAAATATTAGATAAAGATTTAAGATAGTATATTATAATTTTGATAGTTTATTAAGAGTAGATAATTTATTATATATATATTTATATAATTTTTTTTATGTGAGATTATATTTTTTTTCTGTTTTTTCTTTTTTATTTATTATATATGAAATAGTGGCTTTAATAACAGTATTATATGTAGATAATTATAGTATGAGATTAATAAAATATACAAATATCATATTCAGGTTAATAATTATTTTTGTTTTATTGGTTGTTATTAATGAAAGATATAATAAAGAAAGCCAGCATTTTCAATGTTAATTTGAAAAATAATATTTTAGGTATTTTTATTATTTTAATTTAATTTTAGAACTTCTTTGATTTTTTTTTTGTTATTGTTTTATTATTTTTTTTGTTATGGTTTTATTAATTTTGGAATATATATAGTTATTTATTTATTATAAATAATTTTATTTTTTTTTTATTATCTTGTATTATTATTTAGAAGAAAAGTTAAATATAATATAAAAGTTTTTATATTATTTGGGAATATTAAATAATTTTTTAATATTTAATATCTCTTTTTAATATATTAATAACATTGCTGTTTTTTTAACACAAATATGTCTACTAGAAATATATCACTTAGGGAGGTAATAAACCTGACCATCATGATTCTTTAGTCGTCAAGGTGATAATAAGGATCTTTTTGTAATTATCTTTCACTTGTATTAGGAGTGTCAAAGCTATTATTCAATAAGACAGTTCACCAGGAACAATACTACCATTTGTAAAAATGGGAGAGCAGGATTTACTTATTAGTATAAAAAAAATCTACTATATTTATAAATTAATTGTAAAATGTACTACTTGTATATGCAGTACATAAATAATTATTTATAAATAAATAAATAAATAAATAAATAAATAAATAAATAAATAAATAAATAAATAAATAAATAAATAAATAAATAAATAAATAAATAAATAAATAAATAAATAAATAAATAAATAAATAAATAAATAAATAAATAAATAAATAAATAAATAAATAAATAAATAAATAAATAAATAAATAAATAAATAAATAATAAATCAATCAATTATTATGGATGATTTTACTTATTGCTTATATTATTATTATATTGAACTAATTAATTAAAATTAATTAAATAATATATATAAAAACTATTTTATAATATATAATATATATAATGAATACTAATGGATATTATTTAATTATAATTAATTTATAATATATTAATAATATATTGTTAATAATGAAATATTAAAATTTGGAAATAAATATTTAGTTAATAAAAATATTATTGAAGATATAATATATAATAATATATAATATTCTTTTGGTTTAAATTTTTTTATCTTTAAAAGGAAAACAACCTTAATTTTTTGTTTTATTGATCTTAAATTATTATTTTATTTTATTAAAACTTTTTTCTATTAGTTTATAATAAACATAACTAAATAAAGAAAAAAGATTAAATAAATAAAGTATATATATATATAAAATAAGAATAAAGGGAAAAGAAAAAATTAATTTTTTTTTTGAAAAAAATACCAATATAAGACTTTTAAAAAGTATATTTATACATTTTTAATCTTTTTTTTATCTTATCTTATTAAATAAACATATATATTTAAATTTTCAATAATTTATAAATATTGTAGTATTTATTTATTAATTTAAAATACATATATATATATATAACAAATAATTAAATTAATATATCAATAAATAAATAAAAAAATTGTAATATTAATAAATAATAATAAATAATCATAGTTATTAATAGTTTATAATATAAAGGTAAGGTATTTTAGGTTATATACATATTGTTATAAAATCAATAATTAAATAATATAAAAATATATTTTGTATAATTTATTCGATGATAATTATAATAAAAAATTCATTATTTTAAAATATTTAAATTCATGGAAATTTCAAATAATTTTTTATTTAAAATTTCAATTCGATTCATATAAAAATTATATAAAAAATTGTTAATTCATATTATAATTTTTTTACATTATATTTAGAAAAATGGCATCTATGGACGTTGATAATACTATTGATGAAAGTTTATATTCTAGACAACTGTAAAAAAATATAAATCAAATTATATATATAATTATGTATATGTTTAGACAAATTTAATAATTTTTAATAATTTATGTTCTTATAATAATTTATTAATATTAGTTACGTACTTGGTCGTGAAGCTATGTTACGTATGAGTCAATCCAATGTTCTTATCATTGGTTTACGTGGTCTTGGTGTTGAAATTGGTATATTTTATGATATCTTTTAAAGTTAATAAATATATTTTATAAATATATATATTTCATTGACCTTTGTGTATTTTAAAATATATATTTATTATATTTATTATTATAGCCAAGAATGTTATTCTTGCTGGTGTTAAGTCTGTTACTTTATATGATCCAGAAATAACTCAATTATCTGATTTATCTTCACAAGTATATTTTTTATTCATATTTAAATTAATAAAAAAATGAAACAAATAAAAAAATTAAAAAGAAGCTTTATATTAATTATAATATAATGAAAAATATTTTTTAATAATCAAAGTTCTTTTTAACTGAAGAAGATGTTGGTAAAAGAAGAGATGAAGCTAGTTGCCCACGTCTTAAGGAATTGAATAATTATGTTCCAGTTTCTGTTTTAAATGATGATTTGATGTCAAGCATTACTAATTATCAAGTAATTAAAAAAAAAGAACATTTTATTAAATATTTATTACAAAAACAAAAACAAAAAAAATTATATATTATTTAAGAAAATATTAGTATATTTATACAGTAATATATATTTATATATTTTATATATTAATATAGGTTGTTGTATGTGTTAATACACCACTTAAGCAACAAATTGAAATTAATAATATTACACATCCAAATGGTATAAAGTTTATTTCAACTCGTACCAATGGTTTATTTGGGTAAATAATTTTTTCTAAAATGGTTTTTTTTAGAAAGAATATTTTAATTTATTATGAAATGTAAAGATTATTAATATAATAAATTTATAATTATAAAATTGTAGTATGTCTTTCAATGATTTCGGTGATACATTTGAAGTTACCGATCAAAATGGTGAAGAACCAAAATCTGGTATGGTTGCAGCTATTACCAAGGTAATTTATAAGATTTAAATTTAATTTTTGAATTTACTTATTATTATTATTATTTTTAAATATTTATATGTGATTATTATTAATTTAAACATATTTTAATATTTTATTTATGATCAAAAAAAGTCTGCTGAACAAAGTGTTGTTACTTGTTTAGATGAAACTAGACATAATTTAGAAGATGGTGATTATGTTACTTTCACTGAAGTCAAAGGTATGACTGAATTAAACGGTTGTGAACCAAGAAAAATTACTGTCTTAGGTCCATACACTTTCAGTATTGGTGATACTTCTAATTTATCTGATTATGTAAGTGGTGGCTTATTCCATCAAGTTAAACAACCAAAGACTTTAAGTTTCGTATGTATTAATCTTTTTAAAATATTTCAGTTATATATATAAATAATTATTTTATTTTATATAATAATTTTTACCTATTAAAATATTTTTTTTTCTTCATATATTAAATTTATATTAAAATGATTTCATTTATTAATATATATATTATATTAAAAAATTAGAAAAGTTTAGTTGATTCTCTTAAGGAACCAGAAATGTTTATTTCTGATTTTGCTAAATTCGATAGACCAGGTCAATTACATGTTGGTTTCCAAGCTTTAGATTCATTTGTTGAAAAGAATGGTAGATATCCAGTTCCAAGAAATGAAAATGACGCTAATGATGTTTTAGCTCTTGCTAAAGAAATTAACAGTAGTTCACCAAATCCAGTTGAACTTGATGATAATTTAATTAAAGAACTTGCTTTTCAATCTAGAGGTGATCTTTCACCAATGGCCGCCTTATTTGGTGGTTTAGTTGCTCAAGAAGTATTGAAGGCTATTAGTGGTAAATTCATGCCAATTACTCAATATATGTACTTTGATTCTCTTGAATCTCTTCCATCACAACTTCCTAATGAAGCTGATTGTGCTCCAATTGGTTCAAGATACGATAATCAAATTGCTGTTTTCGGTAAAGAATTCCAAGAAAAGATTGAAAATACTAAGGAATTCTTAGTTGGTGCTGGTGCTATTGGTTGTGAAATGTTAAAGAATTGGGCTATGATGGGTTTAGGTATTGGTAAGGATGGTTTTATTTACTTAACTGATATGGATAGTATTGAAAAGAGTAACTTAAACAGACAATTTTTATTCCGTCCATGGGATGTTACTAAGTTAAAGTCTGAAACTGCTGCAAATGCTATTCACAAGATGAATAAAGATACTGAAGGTCATATTAAGGCTTTCTCTGATCGTGTTGGTACCGAAACTGAAAATATCTTTAATGACGAATTTTGGGAATCTCTTTCTGGTGTTACTAATGCTTTAGATAACGTTGATGCTAGAAAATATGTTGATCTTAGATGTGTATTCTTTAGAAAACCTTTAATTGAATCTGGTACTTTAGGTACTAAGGGTAACACTCAAGTAAGTATTAGAAAAAAAAAAAAAGAATGTATTTTAAATTGTAGTTATATTCCATTTCAATAAAAAATATATCAACAGCAATACATATATATTTTATTTTATTTTATTTTATTTTATTTTATTTTATTTTATTTTATTTTATTTTATTTATTTATTTTTATATTTCAATATTATATAATTTAGGTTATTATTCCACACTTAACTGAATCTTACTCTTCATCACAAGATCCACCAGAAAAGGCTATTCCAATTTGTACTTTAAAGAATTTCCCAAATGCTATTGAACATACTATTCAAGTAAATTTTTATTAATTGATATATGAGTTATAAACTTAATATCTTTATTTTTCAGAATTATTAAATTAACCTTTTTTTTTTTTTTTTTTAATATATAAACTTAATTTTAAAAAAATATTATATTCTTATTTTTTTATAATATATATTATAATATTACATATTATATGCATCCTACTATAATATAATATAATATAATATAATATAATAAATAAAAAAAAAGTGGGCTCGTGATAAGTTTGAAGAATTATTCAAGCAATCTGCTGATAATGTTAATCTTCATTTAACTCAACCAAACTATCTTGAAAGTATTCGTAAACAAGCTGGTAATCAAAAAGATACTATTCAATGCATTTATAATTACCTTGTTGCTTGGAAGCCAAAAACTTTCCGTGAATGTATTATTTGGGCCAGAGAAATATTTGAAGAATTATACAACAACAGTATTCAACAATTATTATTTAACTTCCCAAAGGATTCTGTTACTTCTAGTGGTCAACCATTCTGGTCTGGTCCAAAACGTGCTCCAACTCCAATTACCTTTGATATGAATAATGTAATATATATAGAGATATAAATACAATTAAATAATAGTATTATTATTGTTATTAAATAATATAATATTAAATATATATATACAAATTTAAAAATTTAAATTTATTAATATATATTGTATTATTTTTTTTTTTTTTTAGCAATTACATATGGACTTCATTATTGCTGCTGCTAATCTTCATGCCTTTAATTATGGTTTAACAGGTGAAACTGATGTTCAAGTTTTTAAGAATGAACTTGCTACTATTACAGTTAAGAAGTTTGAACCAAAGAAGGGTGTTAAGATTCAAGTTAATGATAATGAAAACGTTCAAAATGTTCTTCCAGGTATATATAAACAAATATATTATTTATATAATTGTAATTATGTAATTGCTAATTTAAATTATATATTTTAATCCTTAATCATTAAAAATGTATATTTAATAAATTAATTATAAATAAAGATGAAAAGGAAATTGATGAATTAATTAAGAAGATTCCAAGTCCATCTACTTTAGTTGGTTACCGTATGAACCCAGCTGACTTTGAAAAAGTAATATAATATATATAATTTATATTTTTCTTTCTTTCTTTATTTGATATTTAAATATATATATAAATATATAATATAATATAAAAGGAAAATTAATAAAATAATTAAAATAATTATTTAAGAAAAAAATAATTAAATATATATTAATAATGATAATAATAATAATAATAATAACATTTTTTTTTTTTCAATAATAATATTATATGAAATTAGGATGATGATACCAACTTCCACATTGATTTCATCACTGCTGCTTCTAATCTTCGTGCTACCAATTATGAAATTGCTTTAGCCGATCGTTCCAAGACCAAATTCATTGCTGGTAAGATTATTCCAGCTATTGCTACTACCACCGCTTTAGTCACTGGTCTTGACTGTTTAGAATTATACAAGGTATATTATTATTATTATTATTATTATTATTATTATATTTTATATTATATATATAGTATTCATTATTTTATTTATTTATATATATACTATAATATTAATTTTTTTTTTTTTCGTTTAATAAATATAATATATATGTAATATTGTTTATATTCAATTATTATTATTTATATTATTCTTTATATAAAAGGTCATTGATGGTAAGAATAAACTTGAAGATTATAAGAATGGTTTCTTAAACCTTGCTTTACCATTCTTTGGTTTCTCTGAACCAATTGCTGCTCAAAAGATGAAATATTATGACATTGAATGGACCTTATGGGACCGTTTCGATGTTGTAGGAGATATTACTCTTAAGGAACTTATTGAATTATTCAAGGAAAAGCATGAATTAGAAATTACTATGATGTCAAGTGGTGTCAGTATGTTATATTCTTCCTTCCTTCCACAAAAGAAACTTCAAGAAAGACTTAACATGAAGTAAGATACATAGAAAAAAAATAATAATTTAATTTAATATATTTATAAAAATTTAAAAATAAAAAATAATAAAAAAAAAAAAAAAAAAAAAAAAAAAAACTATAATAATGATAATATTGATTAACAAAAAAAAAAAAAAAATTTTTTTTTATTTATTAATTTTATAGGATTTCTACTTTAGTTGAAACTATTTCAAAGAAACCAATTCCAGATCATGTT